>PVLD010001088.1:0-222406 GCA_004027595.1 Dinomys branickii | reverse complement strand
TCTTCAAAACTTGTTCTGGGTGGGGTTGAGTTTTGAGACTGCGTTTTGCCCCTCTGTTTTCCCATTTTTGGGTATCAGATTCAAGATGTGGAGCTATAAATTCCAAAGGCAGATCAGCAGGTGAAGGTCAGCTGCAAAGGCTGCTCGAATGATTCCTTCTCTTTGGGAGAATGTCCCTTAAGCTTTCTGCTGAGAGTTCCGCTTAAAAGTCTGTACAGATATTGGTTAGATACTCCCTACCTAGTGACCTGGGTGAGGTGTGTAAGACTGCTCCCCCACCCTCCCAGGGTTCCCTGCAGGTATCGGGATGGATCTCCTCCCCCACTCGGTGATCTGGTGGCGAGCGCCGATATCTCACCAGTTATTGGAGTCCCTGCAGGCATGAAGGTTCCAAGGTGCCAGTCTATCCTTTGGGGCTTTCTGCGCGGCCCGCCCGATGCGCACGAAACGTGAGACCGCTGGGCGTTGCCTCCGCCAGAGAGCCGATCTCCGTCGGGAGTCGCCGGAGAGCTGCGCCGGGTTGGGGGGCGGGAGGGATCGAGCCGTCTGTACTCTCGGGGCGCTAGGACCCAGCAAATCTTTCTCTCCGCTTCCGGCGGCGTCTGGGGCCCTCTGCGCGGCTCACCCAACACGCGTGAAACGTGGGACCGCCGGGCGTCTCCGCCGCCAACAAGCCGATCTCCGTCGGGAGTCGCCGGGGGGCTGCGCCGGCTCGGGAGGCGGGAGGGCCCGAGGCGGCCGCGCTCCCACTGCGCTTGGACCGAGCCAAGCTTCTTCCCCGCGGGGATCGTCCCTGGCTCCCAGCGTCTGGGGCTTTCCCACATCTCGCCCCGGCAGCCTGGTCTGCCCTACCACATCTCCCCCGGCATCCCAGAGAAATACGCCCAGTCTAAACTTCCCAGCCGAGGTCCCGGCATTCACGCTCGCCAAGTCTGTCTCGAGCTGGCGGCGCCCATCAAGGAGGTTCGCTCCCTTGCTGCTCACCTGGTCGCCATCTTCCCCGGATCTTCTCAGTGGCAAGGTATTTTGGTGGAAGACACGCTGATGTGGGTTCTAGTACAAGCCCTCCAGAGATTATTGTTAAAAATTGAATCCTGGGACAGGCTGAGCTGAGTTCCTGTGGCTGTTGCTATGGTTCCCAGAGCTGGAGGACACGCATGCATTTTCTTGTTCCTCTTCTTGTTACATTTTCTGGATGCAGAGGTAATCATGAGGAAGTCAAATCTTTGCAGAAGTTGTGTGGAGTTGCTGAGGATATTTTATATCATTTTACATTATTTTATATTTCTGGTGAAAATACACTCCATCTTACATACTCTGAATATCACTCCCTTTTAATTTTAGTCTTTTAATTATCACTTTAATATAACAAGAATAATGTGAAAACTTTGATTGTAACAGCATAATTATCTTTTAAATGACTACAAAACTATGTGTAACAAGTATAAGACACTTTCTGACTTTTCTATATCATGAGTGTATCACTCACTCAAAAATTCCTTCTTTATTCTGAGAATACCTACATCCTGACATTTTGTGTATTTCCAGCAATATGCAATGCTAAAAGTAATCCTTCGGGACGAAATGAAAAGATGGAAGAGAGGGACTTGAAGCTCCATGAAGAAGTTAAGCTCTTTTGTAAACATATATAAATGAAAGACTATGAGAACTAGTTTAATTGTAACTGCTGTTTGTAACACCACTTATGGTTTTCTGCATGACTTAAAAGCTAACGAATTTTGAAAAAAAAACAAATACTAGTCTGTGCTGTTAGATGACCAGTACAGCAAGACATAATTTTAAAAATCAATCGCTGAAGGATGGTTATAAGATTACATAAGAATAGAAGTATTTTCATATTAATGTTAAGACAGTATAAACTCAACTTTGATATTATAATTTTAGTATTTTAAGTGTCTTCTTGACATAACCACAAAAGACCTACAGGATATACACTAAAAAGTCATGAAAGAATTAATATATCACACTACAAAAGTTAACAGCTATACACAAAAGAAGTCAATAAAGCAGGAAATGAGGGGCAAAATAAAAGCTATAAGCCATGCAGAAAACAAGATGATATAAATTCTTCCTTATCAATAATTACTCTAAAGGTAAATGGATTAAATTCTTCAAATGACAGATTTTTGAATATTAAATCCAAAGACATAGATTAAATGGAAAAGGATGGAAACAGATATTTCACGAAAGTAGTTCCCAGAGAAGAGCAGAAGCGGCTATTCTCATGTCCTCCTAAAATCTATTATGAAGACAAACTTGTACAGGAGAGAAAAGGACACACCAAAGCTGAGACTAAATCTGCAAAATGAAGCTGAGCTATGCACTTCCAATGACACCTTGACCCAACCTCTGCATCTTCACCCACCCAGGTCTCAATTGTCAACCAACAGACTACATGCCCAGAAGGGAGACTTCTCACTATCTGACTCATATGTCACAGGCTTTGGTGAATACCTGATGAGCAAATAAATTATTTCAGCCAGCATAGCTGCAGAACACCAGCTACCTGTAAGGCTTATTCAAACAAATAATACACTCCAAGTGTTTTATTCTGTAAATGTGCATGTAGCCCAAGAAGTTACATTTCTAACAAATTTCCAAGTGTACTGATGCTGCTGCTGCAGGGACTAAATAGTGAAAATCATAGGATTAAGTCACTAATTATTAAACTTCTGGAAATGGAATAGTATCAATATGCTGTTGATGATGAGGGTGATGAATGTTAGTGACATTCTCAGCATCCCTAGAGGGGTGTGTGTGGGTGTGTGTATGTGTGTGTATGTGCATGCTCACAATACTGCATATAGCTTCAGTGATGGTAAAGTCACTTAAGTTTACTTCTTAGAGGTTTTAAGACTTTAAACATTTATCATGACAACTCTGGACATAATTTTGGGTGGTATCATCTATCTGTTCAACTCAGGGTCAAATAGTATAATTATCCTTAGAGAAATCGTTTGTTTTCTTGTGAGTAAAAATTAAGCTCCTATTGAAGAAAGTATATGAAAAAGAAGCACAAGTGTTCTATTATCCAAATATTATTGGAAGTCATTGGTTAAATGTAAACGTTGCTTCCAGTTGACTGTGTCTTGCTCTCCTTTACATGTTTGGCTTTTTTAGCATGTGAAAGGCCTACTCTCATGATAGGTAATTTTATGATAATTATCTTCAACATATGTTTTATACATTGTCTTACAATGATCGACTCCATTTTGGTTTTTTATTTGCTCTGATTAATAATGTTTATTGAGAGTTCTGGTGATTAGCACAATGAGCAAACCACTGTTCTGTCAGCCAGAGGACTTCAGCTGTGAAGGATTCCTGACAAGAAAAGGATTGGGATTTCTAAACTCTTTTTCAGAACATTTAAAAACTTAAACCACAGTCAAAAATATTAAAGAAAACTTTTAAAGGATTCACCTATTATTATATATTTTGATGGTGGTGATAAATAAATTTTGAACAAGTGAATAACAGATAGTAACTGTTGATTACATAAGGTCCATATGATTTCCGCATACTACAAATGCTTGTAATATAATTTGGATTCTGATACTTTATAAATGTGATATTGAGTTCTATACTAAGAAAATTTCTTACACTTTATGAAATGCAATTTTGTATCTATTAAAATATATGGTATAATAAATACAATGTCATAGAAGATTTCAAGGTAATTTGATCTACATGGAAGTATCGTAGTTAGGTTTAGTATGTGCAAGAAAATGTAATTACATAGAGAAATGCACCTGCTGGTGCAGTGTTATTAGTCAGGTTTTGCACATCACTGCTGGCTTCATGTCATAGAGGTGCAGAAATTGCTACTTTTGAACTTGATAAATTATTGTTTGTTAATTTTGTTTTTAATTTCTTTTGAACAGTGTCTGGTTCCAGTATTACAAATCACTGTTATCAGTTCTCCCTCTATTTCTTTTTTTAAAAATAAATCTTAGTAGGAACAAAGAACTCACAAAATCAGCTTCATATATTGTTTTAGTTGAATTGGATCAAGTCATTCAAAGAAAGCATAAAGATCGTAGTAAGCAACGTCAGTAATGCCAATATTGGATCAGGCCTTTGTTTTTGTTTTAATCATTGCTACTCTCCTAACTTTATGTAAAACAGATTCACAGTTCATTTTTCCCTGAGTATAGAAGGATACTTGCTATAAAGTAGGTGTTTTTGTAAATTTTTCTTCAACTTTTTAAGTTATATTTATTACAATGTTGTTATGGTTGATAACGTTGTGTCAACTTGGGGAGTCTTGAGGTTTGGCTGAGTGATTCAGCAGGAAGCCAGGGTGCTTACTTTGTGTATACCCTGAGCCTGTGGAAGAGGAGGGCATGGAGACTGTGTGAGAGCTACGTGCTCCCCGGGTGGGGGTAGGCTGTTTACGATGTAAGGGAAGGAAAGAGGCTGCTTGCAGCCATTCCTCCCTTTTGCTGCTTGTTTTGCTGTGCTCTGCCATGAACATTCGCCCTCTGCCATGTGCCACTCTGCCTCTGAGCCAGCCAAGTATGGACTGAAACCTCCACAAACTGTAAGCTAAATAAACCTTTCCTTCCTTCATTTTGGGTGTTGGGTATTTTGTCTCAGCAATGAGAGAAAAGTAACCAAGACAAATGTATAAAGGAATTAATGGATAAATGAATACCATATTGGCAAACAAAAATTTTAAAAAGAGTCTTAATTCTTCTTGTTGAAACTGTGGGAACAGATTTCTTTCAATTTCTTTCCTTTTTCTTGGAGCAGAATCCTAGGAAATTTGTAAGTACAGGTACATTCTCAGCTCTTTGCAATGAATATCAATCTTTCTAAAGGCATCGGGCTTTGAGAACCAGGAATGTCTTTCTCAGGAAACTGATGGCCACACCTTTGACTCTGGACAAGGAAGACGATAGAGTACAACTGTCTGCGGGTTCTAGGAGCATGCATAAGCCTGATTACAGGGAACACTTGCTCTTTTTTTTGCGGTACTGGGGATCGAACTCAGGACCCTGCGCTTGCTAGGCAGGCGCTTATTCCACTGAGCTATATCCCCAGCCCTGGGAACGCCTGCTCTTGACAGTGAGAAGTTTGTCTCTTTGCTGATTCAGTGAAGCAGCTAACCCAGGTGGTCATTCAACAACCAGATACAAGAAAGCTGTGTATGACACAGGGTGCTGCCAAGAGCACTTTCTCAAACATTAATAATGAACATTGCAGCAGAAGTATCCAATAGGTCATGCCTGCCTGGCGATGTAAAGGAAGATATTTCTTCTTGTCTTTGCAGTCCCTTAGTAGATTGCCTGATATCTATGCTACTGATGTAGTGATAAACGAACATGGAACTAAAGTAAGAGGGAAAAGAAGAAAACCAACATGAGCAGGAGATGGAAATGTTCCCAAAGCCTTTTACCCTATGGTTATGAGATATGCTTCAATCACCTTTCAAGCATCTCTGCTTTCCTCCATGATGTCATAATAATGACACACATTCTTTGGTGTGTTTTTGTTGTTGTTATTCTGTTCTGTTGTTTCATTTTATTTTGCATTATTATTTTAGTTTATGAGTATATTTGTGTAGTGCTTACATAGCCCTTACATCCCTTGTGTGGAGTTGATACATGTACATAACACACCTGAATTCTTTTCTTATCTCTTCTCCTCTTCTTTCCTCCCCATTCCACCCATCCCTTGAAAAAAGTAAGATGATAGATTTTATGCATAGTTCATGTGTCTACTTTTATAGTTAGTATGGCTTCCCCTTGCATATGTATGTTTCTTTCATCTCTAGATAGTAACTTTCTATCTACCTTTATTTATACTTTCATTGCAAAATGCATCTATGTACCTATATGTGTTTGAATGTGTATGTGTTTTATATTCCCTATGATACTACAATACTTGCAGGCAGAATCTGTGAATTATTTACCTCTATCTCCTCAGAAAAACAAGCGGGGTAGAATATAAGGCGACACTATGGTGATGACTGAAAGAATGACATGTCTGTCTCAACTGATACCCACTCCACATTTTTCTAACTCTAGGTAAATGAAAAACCGTAATGCTGTGATTGTTTTTACTTTACATAGCATGTTTAGGTTTACAGACCATCTCTTTCCACAGTTGTAAATGAGCTTACAAATTTTCTCCTATTGTACCTCAGCACTTTATGCTAGACAGCAATTTTCTTTTATTATTCCTGCATCTTACTTACTATTGTTATGATCCAAGATAGATCTATTACAAAATTCAAAATTCTTTTGAAAAAATTATGAGTTGTAAAAATCATTTTCATACTATAAAGTCAAATGAAATTTTTAAAAAGTAGTTTCTTTATTTTACACTGGAAATGGGTAGGAGGCCGTACACATCAATGTTTTGCTGAATTGATAGAATTACAATTTTTGTTTTGGCAATTGAATGTGAATTTATGTGCGTGTGAATTTTAAAAAGCACATGTTTAGGTTGAAATATAGACATAATGATATCCCACAAGCCCTTCAGAGTTGAGAGGTTGTAAATTGAAAGAACATTTCCAAATGTCAAGTGAGAAAATTTTTGAACATCATGTCTAAAAGTGAATGCTTTGCAAATATTTATCTTAGAACATGGAATTTCAGCTGCTGCCACTAGCATAAAATATCATAAATGTTTAAAGTCCTCTTTTTAAAAGAAAGATGAAATTATAAAAGAAATGTTTTAATAAAAAAATTGGAAACTATATTTCACTAAGCCCTTCAAAAATTGAAAATAAACATTTTCAATTTTATGGCTAAGCCATGCTTTTATTTTTAAAAGCGCCTAGGGAGATTTCTAGGGAAATATTGCAGCCTAGGTACAATCATAAATATTTGACTCTCCTGTTTATCTCAACCTCAGAATCACCCTCCAAAGAAAATGACATCTTAAATTTTAAAATAGGGAGAAAAATACTACTGTTAGTTAGCAAGTATGGAAATTCACAACTATGTAAAAATTGTGTCCTAGAAATGATACAGAGCTTCACTAAACAAAATGGTTATGGCTTTTTTTTTTTTTACCTTTTTAAAATAAAAAAATTGTGTCTTAGAATGTTTTGGGAAATATGAGGCAAAAAGACTATGTTAAGCTTGAAGCACTTGTATTTTATCTTTTTTGCGAGAATTTGGTTGTGCAGGACCTAGAAATGCAAGGACATTTTATGCTATAGGGATTAAGAGATACATGTAGAATTGGGCCTAGAATTGTATTTAAAGCCACTGTGAGCTTTGGAAAGAAACACAGTCTGAGGGCATCATTAGCAGTGCAGTACAGTTACTGCTAAGAGGAAAAGGTCTTACATGCTTATGTCAGACTGATTAATTTTACTTTCAAATAACAGATTTCTGACACCGCTGCATGACAAAGAGCCAACGGCAAGAAGGAGTGGCAGAGATGCATAGATCGGAAGGGGTAACTAAGCTCAGGTCTCCATCGATGACAGGGAAATTATCCAGTACTATTAAGGTAGAAAGTATAATGACGGGTTTAACAGGATTAAAACAAACCAATCATTATTGGCATATGACCAAATTGTTTATCTAGGGTATGTCACTCCAGAATAAAAGAAAATAAACTGTGAAAGAGTTTGATAGGCATAACATATAACTTGTTTGATATGTATAACATATAAAAACATAACTTTTATAGATAAATTATGACTAGTTTGACAGTGTAATAAAAAAGAAATCTAGAAAAACTGCTAAAAGAACACAGCAAAGTGATCACAATGAATAAAGCAAAGACATGAATGGGGACATGAGTTTTGTGTCACGAAAGAAGTGAAGAGGCTGATATCCTTAATATAGGATAACAGCAAATAATATCTACAAACTTTGGAAATAATGTTTTCAGTCTGTTATTCAGTAAGCAAGAAATAACAGGTATCAACATGCAAATAGACATGCAAATAGAAGCTAAGGGTTGAAATACTGTGCCTAAGACTTCACAGGAAAATTCAGTACAGATCTCCATCAACATTAAGGAATTCTAGGCAGTATGTGAAATCCAAAGCCATACCATCTAGCACACCAATACAAACATTAACGTACAGCTAAAAATTCCTTTTATCTTGATGCTAACTCTCCATCGCCAGTTTCTGTAACAGAGGTTTCTCTTTCATGTATGTCTCACCGCATTAAAAATCAAGAGAACGATATTTCACTAGCAAACCTAATGAATTTAGTCTGTGTCATGGGAAAAAAAATTGTCACTTATCAACTCAAATACTCAAATTGAAGCTAATGTAATTTTAAAAATATGCTCCCCATTTTACTTTGAAAAGATCCCTCAGAATTAATATATGATAAGGAAAATATTGTTCAGTACAATATGGTTTTCACAGATATTTTGGTCAATATAAACAATAAATCTAAAAAATATCCTTTCATTCTCGGGTCCTACTGTCTAGCGCTTTAAGTGAACAAACTCAAATTACATACAACAATGCTATAGCCAACCGGGGAGACATTGTATCCATACAAAACGCCATCGTAAACGTAGTACGTCCCATCTTTATTTTCGCTGTCGGTATCCCATTTTAGATGTGGACAGGTTATTCTCAAGAGACCTCTTCTCTATTATATACTTGTGTGATAGGCTATATTTGAGCCTAATTCAATTTGGAAGGTTAATCCAAAATTGAAATTTAGTATGAACCATTGGTAGAGTCAAATTTACCTCAACTGACTTTCTAGTTAAAAAGGGAGAAAATATTTAAATAAAACTATGTCTTCCCTTTAGGCAACTTATAATGTTTCCAATGAAATATTCAATATTAATATCACTTAAAAATCATTAACTTTCATTTCTTTGGAAGAACTAAAGAAATTTAAAAATTCTGGCATGGGAACCAACATATCTCATCCAAGATATGCCAATTTCTTCTCACAATACCTTAGGTAAGTTTTTCATCTTCTTAAAACTTGATTTACATATTTGGAAAATGAGAATAGCTATTCAAATGTATTCATGATGTTCCAAAGTCATAGACATTCCCTTCTTCCAACCACTGTAAGAGAACTTATGTCAAATTTAGAACATTTTACCTTTTAAGCGCATTTCACAGAGGATTATTTTGTTGTGAGTGGTTACTGGCAATGAACACACAAACACAGATTTTTAAAAGGAGCAAAAGTACTTTTGTGTGTGTAACAGTTCAGGTACATGCAATCTGATGTTCGTAAAGAGAAGATAACACATTAATAAAATCTAGCTCCAACTTCAGATAAATATTTGAATATATCTGAAGAGGCAAGTGTTGTGGTTTGCATCTGGATGTCCCTCCAAAGCCTCATGCAGTCATTGGGCAGGCTTTAGAGTTTATGATTGATCCAAAATCCGATTCTGGGATTATGGCTGTGACTGCTCCACCCTCCCTCGGGCAGGTAGTTTGCATCTGTGAGGGAGGGAAAGAGGCTGCCGGCTGCCGCTCCTCCCTTTTGCTCTTGGTGCTTTTACTGTCTTTCCGCAGCCATGAACTGTTGCCTCTGCCCTGTGCCGCTCTGCCTTGGAGCCGGCCGAGTATGGACTGAGACCTCCACAGACTGTAAGCTACATAAACCTTTCCTTCCTTCATTTTGGGCTTTTGGTATTTTGTCTTAGCAACGAGAGAAAAGTAACCAAGACAGCAAGCATACACATACTCTTATAATGCTATAGAACCATGAAAAGTGGAGGTTAAACATGCAGACTCAGAAAAATAAGGACTTAATTCTTAGCAGTTGTGGAGACCAACTTTTAACCTTGAGTAATATATTTTGCGTTTAACACTCAGGGCTTCTTAACTTTTCATTATTCCTTTTGAATTTAAAAAGGGGATGTTTATATCTGGTAATTGGACCAACTAGTTTGAAGACAACATTAGGCAATTTAACAAGCATTGTTGGATTCCCAATATCCTGTTTCATGAAGCTGTTTTGTTTCTAATTTTTGCATTACTTGTTATTCCCTTTCATGGTTTGATCAATCTTGTATTCTTACATCTGGTAATCTGAACAACTTCATTGAAGATAACACTACGTAATATAAGAACCACTGTTAATTCCTATCATCTTGTTTTTAAATCTTGTGTCATTTTTATTGTTTTTGTATTATTTTGTTTTGGTCTTCATTATTGTTGTTTTGCTATTTTTTCTCTTTAAAATAAAAAAAATTTTAAAAATAAATAAAATGTATTGATATGGTAGGGTAGACAGCTTTAATAAGAGATGCTTTAATATATGATTTGTCAAATTATCAGTTGCTTATGTAATTCATTCAAATTTATAGCATGTCAAGATCTCCAAGAAGAAAAAAGTAATATCTGGACAGACTCTAGCCACGATTTTCCTAGGTTTTCTGTGATAAATAAAACTATGTATTTTAAGAAAATAAATTCTACCTGGGGATCTGTATGAAACCTAAGTAGTTTTATCAAATAAAATATAGTACAACTCTATCTTTCCAAATGCGCTTTAGTTTTCCTTTTGTTCTCTAAGTAATGGAAATATATGTTCACTTTTTATAGCACCAACACAAAATCTAATCATATGGTCTGCTTTAGGCATTTTAAAGCATCATGAAATAGAGAGCTGACATAAGAACCATTTAATGTTTTTCTAACCCTGACACTTGGGTCTATTAAAAAGTGACAGGGAACAAAAGAACTGGTCAAAGTGGCCCATTTGAACTTGTCAGCAACAAAGGCAGTTTAAAGTCACTACCCAAGTGATGCCCCAGTTGAAGCCATTTTAATGGGGCACAATTCAAGTTCATTCTTTAAGACCAATTCTTAGCATTCCAAATGTCATCTGCTTAAAACTTCTTAAAATCAAACTAACACAAGATCTTAATATAGGTAAACTAGATTATCAAGCCAACTCAATCTATGGTTCTAGAACTATAGAATTTCTTTCTTCTCTCCTCATTTAGCACCTGATTTAAGGTTTATATTTTAAAATGCTATTTTTACATCATATCACACTGATATATGTGCACCCATGCTTATAGCAGCGGTAATAGCTAAATCGTGGAAGCAACCCAAATGCCCATCCCCTGAGGAATGGATAAAAAAGTTGTGGTGTTTTTATAAAATGGAATATTATTTGGCTATAAAGAAAAATAAACTCAAGGCTTTTATAGGTAAGTGGACACCAAAGAAAAATTTTACTGCTTTATATCTTGGCTCAAAAGTATTTCATGAATTATTTTAAGATCATATTCACATCATCTTCTTTTCCCATGCTTAAAATTATCTAATAGTATAGTTCAGGTAAAGATTGATGAATATAAAATTGATAAGAAGACAAATTCTTTGGCCATGGTATTTGTACTTTCACATTTTGATATATATTCTATTCTTTCAACAAAAAACATCAATTAATAATATCACTTAGTAAGGGAGTAAGAAACATCCATGAACAGGGGATGTTCCTCCATTTATTTGCATTTGCTTTAATTTCCTTTGTCAGTGTTTTATATTTTCAATATATCAGTCTTTTGTCTCTTTGGTTTGTTCTGAAATATTTCATTGTTTTTGATGCTACTATATACTACACTACTTTCTTGTTTTCTCTGCAGATATCACTAATCTCTTCTTAGTGCATAGAAATACAACTAATTTTTGTGTTCGTTTTGCATGTAAACTTTGCTGAATTCATTTTTTAGTTTAACAGTTTTATATATTATGTTTTTCTGGAGTCTCTGTTTTATTTTTCTTTAACTATTCAATTATGATATAATCAAGGTAAATTTCAGAAAATCCTGACTAGAGTTTAGCCAAATGGAGAACGCTTGTTATTGGTAGAGTCAGGTGTACTCTTTGCTAAAAGAAATTTATGAATTCAGAAGTGACATGTAAACAAATAGCTCTGCCTAAGCTAAAATGATCATGAGCTGGTACCTGGATGAAATCTTCATGCCTTTTTCTTCCACACCTTTGCTTATGTTTGCAAATGGGCTCAGATATCTGGGTTCCTCTGAGACCAGAAAAACCCCATTGGCTTCCTGTGTTTTCTCAAGCTTCCCAGAATTTTTTCATTACTAGCTGGAAACTCCTCATTGTGAAATTTTTACTTTCACTGCAACATAACAGAAAGAAGATTTTCTACTCCTCCCAGTTATTATCTTAACTTCTCCACAGTAATCAATGTTCTTTCTGGAGCGACTCTGGAGTCTGAGCTCTTACTCCTATGGCTTAGCATCTGCTGTCATGTCATGGGAGGACAGAACTTCACTTACCCTTAGCTCTCAGGTAAGTTTGGTTATTTAAAGAACTAGATGTTCAGATGAATATTTAGTTATTCTAAAACTTGGTCAATATTGCTACCTTCTTCCTTCTCCCTTCAAACTTCACCTTTAAAATAGTCCTATAGTATTTCAAAATCAATAATGATTTCCAAAATTTTTCTTTTCTTTGTATACTTTCTTATAGAATAACAGCTATTGCCTTAAGGTAAATAGGATTTATAATCACAGTATAGCATGAATTTGTTTCAGATGCATATGGATGTTCTTCCTTAGAATCATAGATACATGCCACATATAATGAACACATATTTCACAGACCACAATCATCATAATTCAGCTAAGTCAGAAACAATAGGCCAAAAAAGTGTAAATCATTTTTCCAAAACTTAATTTCTAACCCTTGAATAACTCCTGATAACAGAAAACTAACAGTTCATTTTCATGCTCTTGCAGTTAAATTAACTTAAGCATTATTCTAGGATTAACCAACAAAGTGAAAAGAAAAGCTTTAATTATAGTTGTTCAGAACTCACTTGTTTCCAATTAATGCCATTGATGGCTAAATTATGGAAAACTTCCAGGTGAGGACTTTCACATTCACTGCCATATCTGAGATTTATTCTCTCCAGTAAGATAGGTGTCATTATCATTTTTACAGATGATGGTAATTGAAACTTAGAGAAATGAACTATGTTCCCTATGCTCAGTAACTAAATCATATGGTCTTTGCCTCAACCACATGCCACCTTTCTCCTCTAAACTCTAATTACTAAATTTGTGTGAGAGACACTCTGGTTTCCCTTCAGATTGCATAAATCTTTCGCCTTTTACTATAATTTATATGAGAGAGATATTTGGTCCTGCTGCTTCTGGAAGCTAGGAAGATTTTGAATTTGAGAGTCAGGAAAGTTGAGTTCTAGAATTTTGGTGAAGTTGTCTTACCAGCTGTTATGAGTTGTACCTACATGTCCTCTCCAAAGCCTCATACAGTCATGGGGGCAGGATTACCATAGGTGGCTTGATCCAGAGTTTGTGATTGATTCATGATCCAATGCTGAGATTAAGGGTATGAGTGCTACCACCTGCTCTATGGTCGGTAGTCTGCATGCAATATAAGGGATGGAAAGAGGCCTGCTTGCCCTTCCTCTCTCGTTGCCTTTGGTATCTTCCACTGCCATGAACTGTTGCCCTTCTGCCATGTGCCACCCTGCCTTGGAGCCAGCTCACTGTGGACTCAAACCTCTATATACTGTCAGCTAAATAAACCTCTCCTCCTTTAACCATGGGTGTCAAGTATTTCGTCTCAGCAAGGAGAAAAACAACTCAGACAGAATTTGGTACCAGAAAAGTGGGATCTTTGCTTTGACTATACCTGACTCGGTGATTCAAGAGCCTTTGAGAATGGCTTGTATGAAGAGGTTGGAAAGGTTCACAGATGCCAGCTGAAAAGTACAGCTGGAGGGCCTTAGGCTGTGCTCTAATGGAGATTCTGGTCAGAGCTCAGAAGACCAAAGAGCCAGTAAAGAACAGGCTCACGAGGTTTCTGACGGGAGGAAGGACTGCATCAGCTGCTGGACTTGTTCTGATCCCCTTCCTTTGCATCTCCCTGTTTGTAACTTTGGAGTTGGAAATGTTTACTTAGTGCCCCTGAATGTTAGAAGTGTTTAACTTTCTTTTCATTTGTATGGGGGCTCGCAGCTAAAAGTTTGCCTTCGGTCTCAGAGGATGCTAAGGACTTGGACTTTTCAGCAATGCTAAAACCATTAGGACTTCGGTAAATCTTACAGATGGACTAAATGCCTTTAAATAAAGGAATGTACATGAGTCTTTGGGGATCGGGGGTGCAATGTTATGGTTTGTATCTAGATGTCACCCCAAAGCCTCATGCACTTTCAGATGGAGCTTTCTCAGAGGCAGCTGAATCTAAAGTTTGTGATTGATTCATGGTTCGATGCTAGGATTAAGAGTGCTGGCATTAAGGGTAGGTGATTTCTGGATCAATCCACTGCACAGCAGTCCAGACCAGATAAAAGGGGCAGAAAGAGGCTTGTTTCTCTGGTTTTTATTCTTGTTACTTTTGCTGTCTTCTGCTGTCATGATCAGTTGCCCTTCAAAAAAAATCACCGTGCCAGAGAGCCAGTGGATTAGGGACTGAAACCTCCTCAAACTGTGAGCTAAATAAACCTTTCCCCTTCTACCTTTAGGAGTCTAGTATTTTGTCTCAGCAACAGGAGAAAAGTAACTAATACACTAGCCTGTGTTTCAATTCTCATTTCAGAAGATGAAAAGACAGAACTAGATAATATGTAAAAAGACTTTCAACTCAATGTTCTAAGATTCTGTCTATTGTAAAGAAGAAAAGCATCAGTAAATACGATCAGAGTGGGAAGACATTTATTCTATATGTTTTCACCTATCATTTGTAAACTGGATTCTGGGAGAGATAAACAAATAAAAGGACATTTACCAAGAGACAAAGGAAAACAAATATCAATGGCATTTCCCTTCATGAATATAATTTAAATTTGTACATAGAAAGCAACTATGGAAGTTAAACAGAAGAACCAGAAAGAAAACAAATTTGTTTATTGTTTTGACACCAAGAATTATTAGAGAAGAGGAGATGCAGAGACCTGAAAGTGCAAAGACTTTGAATCTGTTTAGGGCAAAAAGGAGACCAGAGAAGGAAAAGGCGCAAAATACCACCAATGGTGATTTGGGAACAACATGGCAGAAATCAAGCATCTTAGGAAAAACAAGCAAATTGATACAAGCAGTAATGAGTACTGTTTTTTGTTACTACATATTTGTAGCAAATGATTACATCATGGGGAGTGTGTGTGTGCACTTAGGATAGCATATATTTAAAAATGTAGGAGGGAGTAATTTGAAAAATCATATCCCATGAAGAAAGAAGACCTAGATGAGAAATATAACTTTTAAAAGAGAGATCTTTCATGGTAACGGGCTCCACAAGGGCACGAATGAGTTGCTATGCAAAATATCGCACACAATATGGCTGCACATTGTAAATTTGAAAATGATTCTTGTTACCTCGTTGTAATATTATTTTCCTACATTTTTCTATGAGCTCTGAGCAATTCAGAGGAAAACAAACCTCCAAAAAAAAAAGGGTGCTACTTAAGTTCGTATAATATGTAAACCAAAGTTAGCTAACAATGTTATATTTTCATGCTTTATTTCAGTCAAGGGCAAGAATAGGGCAATTGAAAAAGAAAGAATAGGAATCTACTTTCCCAGAAGAAAACAGAATTTTCAGGGTACTGAGGTATATAAAATATTAGCCTTGTCACATTCATTTAGTTATGTACATATTCCCTAATGAATATTTTACTGTGAAAGTCCACAGGATACAATTCTTAGAGTGCTAAAATATTTTATTTATTTAAAAAAGTGCAAAGACTTCAATTTTGTTCTCAACTCCGGTCTGCAGTCCCTGGAAAGGGGTCAAAAGGTCAGGGTAATATGATCCGTACCTAAGAGAATCCTTTGTGGACACTATGTCTCCAGTGCAGATTTCAAGTTTTTCTCTATTTCCGTAAAAAAACATACAAACGTGTATAGCTATGCTAAGTAGTTTTGCTCTCACTGGAAATGAATGCACTTACACATTCAGAGATACATAGCGTAGAGATGTAAGTCTCATTTTTAAAAGACCTTCCTCAGATAGGTGAAAATAAGAGTGCATTTTAAAGAAAATGCAGCGCTGAGAGAAACATGATCACTAAAGTTATTTTTAAATGGCCTTTTGCAGGGCCTTTAGATATTTCAGAGATGCCTGTAGGGTCAACACATGGAAAGAAGTTATAAAAGATCAAGAGCTATTCTTTACCACCTCTTATTCTTAACCACACTCCCATGCTTTAAATGTTTATGTGTAAAGACTAAAGTTCACTGATAGAAGGTCTCAAAATCAAAGTGTGAAAAATCATTTTACTGGAAGAAACTACTTCTTTTTCAACACGTGATTACAAAGATCTTCAGACATAAAGAAAACATGGCTTATAATGAATATCTATATACATCTATATACATTCTCTATATATCTAATTCTATAATTTTATATTTTTCTTACTACACATGGCATGTATCTACATAACTTTTTATTTCTCCATTAAGGAATGTTTTATTTTGTTTAATTTCATGCTTTAAAAAAATTCCAAGTAAACTATAATAATACAGCACTTCTTGAATACTCCAATATGCATGTTTTTATCTGTAGTTAATTAAGTGGTTATGTTTTTGGTCTTTTGAATTAGACTTGGAATGCAATAATGCATAAATATTTCATGTATAATTGTCTGTGTTGTACCATGAAAATTTAAGTGTACAGAAAAATTCAAAGGACTACACAAGTATCTTATACTTGTATTCTATAATAAACATGCTGCATATTTTTGTCACATACAGTTCTGTCTATTTAAGTTCATTAGTTCTGCCTTATTTCTTCCTCAAGAATTCTCTACTTAAATAATTATGTTAAGCTCTAGAGGTTGTTTTACTTCTTTCTTTAAATATAGATAGATGATAGATAGATATGGAGAGATACATATGCCTCTAAAATTCATTGATAAACCAACATTTGAAATGTGATTGCTTGGGGCCAGGAAATTGAAGGGAAGAAGATTAGGGAGGTAGAAGTAGAATGATTATTAAAGATTATGAAGCTTCTTCTTTTATGTGATGAAAATGCTCTAAAGTTGATTGTGGCAATGATTGCACAACCCTGTGAACATAGTGAAAACAATTGTAGCGTGCATCATAAATGGGTGAACTGTGTGGCATGGGAAATATTTATCAATAAGTCAATTTAAAAAATGTATTCATTTCTCTTCTCTGACTCTTGAAATTTATGTCTTCTCAGCAAGAGAGTGATCTGTGGAGGAGGCTAGTACCTTTGCAGGCATGTGCGCAGGTAGGTGTGCATATGTGTGACATATAAAGAATATATGTTATACAAAACTCCTCTGTGCAATGGCATCACTTCTTCTGAGATGTAAAAGAAGAATTGGAAAGTGAGGCCCAAGCTTGTCAGTATGAAGAATGGAGTGCCCAAAGACTCTCACAGCAGAAGAGTGTTTAATATGTTTCAGAAAGAACGACCAGTGAAGATTAAAAGCAAGAGAAAAAGTTACATCAATTAAAACAAAACAAAAGTGGAAGAGGGGTTGAAGAGAAGGGAGGAGAATGTGGAAAAAAGAACAAAGATATACCATGTTCATGGACAAGTTCCCCATAATGGTTGTGATAGTTATTAATATTTAAATTGTACCAATTAACTTAATTTTTTAAAAAGCCTATCAAAGGCTACAGCAAGTCTTTCTTCCAGCTTTTGAGGGTGTACTGTGGTATTCTTAGCAGAACTTCAGAGTCAAAAGCAGGATATTACATGATCCAAGTTATGATTAAAAGGATAATTCTTCTTTTTGTATAGAGGATGTATTCCTCCATTTTTTCGCTTAGCTCTTACCAGGTGGTATTCTATGTGGAAGGCATTTTATTAAGCACCATGCTAGCTTGACTATAACAGACAAAAGCTTTGGTACTAATTGGTGTGGCAGACACTACAAATTATCAAAAATTATATTTCCATCAAGTACTAAATGCTATAAAGAAAATGGTTGTGATAATTTGAGAAAGGAAGGATGTGGTGCTAACTTACTTGGTGGTAAGAGAAAGTCTAAGTGAGCTTAGATACATGATCCAAAATCTTATTATTAAAAAAATTCACTCATGAAAATATATAGGTGATGAGCACCCAAGGCAAAGGAGAAGGTAAACACAAATGTAAAGGCAGAGACAAGCTAGGCACGGCACTTAGGTATATGTCTTTTATTTATTTTTTTTTTTAAAGTAAAAGAACAAAAACACTAACAAACATACACACAGTGGCACAAGAACAGTACAAAAACCGAACTACAGGTGGCAGGGCAACGACAATGGTTGTTATATTACACGTTGGTAGCTTCAAAGTGTATACTCAGGACAATACAAATAGACATACAAGGTTGATCAAACAACTAATCACCGATTGTTTCCCACATCAATATGACATGAGACAACGGTGCAACCATGTCAGCCATCCCGCACATACATACACACCTACTCAGCTATCCCCCTCTTCCTCCTCTCCTTCCCTTCATCCCGATTGCTCTCTACCCTTGAGCAGTCTCCCTTCATACCTCCCCATCTATATTCTCACCTCCAGGTTCCTACACTAATCATACTATACGCTGTTTGCACGTGCACATCTGGTTTACCTCACTTATGAGTATGGTCTCTAATTGTGACCATTTGCCTATAAAAGCCCCTAGATTCTCTTTCTTTACAGCTGAATAATATTCCATTTGGCGGGGCTTTTCTGCCCAATTCCGGCTGTGCGACTCGGACCTCGCTCCAGGGACAAAGGCCCACCGGGGCGGGAATCCGATCGGCGGGGAGTTTCCGCCCTGTCCCGGCTGTGCGATTCGGACCTTACTCCAGTGACAGAGGCCCACGGGCGTGTGACTCGGACCTCACTCCAGTGACAGAGGCCCACGGATGCTGACATCTAAGCAGCGCTGCGTTTCGTGGTCCGTGCCAGCTGGGAGACTCAGACCTTTCTCCAGCGACGGAGGCTGACCGGCGAGGACACATGAGCGGCGACACCCTTCTCTGAACCAGAGACAAAGGCGGACTCGCCCAGACACCTGGGCGGTGGGCGTTTCACCGCCTGCCTCCCGGCTCTGCGACTAGGACCTTTCTCGAGTGACCTGTGACACCACATGAGCAGCGCAACCCTCCTCCTCTAGTAAGGTCCACACCTTAGAGTTAGGAAGGAAATCCAGCTGGGAGGGCCTGTCCCTGCTGGTGGTTGAGACCTGCAGAGTGGAACCAGCCTCCGGCTCTGGGGTCCTTGGGGTCGGGAGGAGAGCCCTGCTACCCCGACTAGCTACCCGAGGAACCCGAAACAGAAGCCGCTGCCTAACCACCATAGGCTTCAAGGCTGAGACCCACACTCTTCCCGTCCACACACTGGACACTCGGGTACCGAAGCCCAGCACTCCCACTCTAGCAGCTGTGGTATATGTCTGACATGAATGTGTACATATGGTCACCAAAGGAAACATGTACAGGAACTGCGCGTGATAGCCTTACACTGGAAACAAGCCACCAGTCCACAAACACTAGAATAAATATTATTTGGTAGAGAAATGAAAAGCTTATTAAGAACCACATTAAGAAGTTAAAAATCAGTCCTGTAGTACAATCTAAAAAGAATGCAGAAATATAAAAGATGGTTATTCTTATATCATAATTTTGGCATTAGTTCTCCCAAATGTTTCAAACTTCTATTAGAATGCAAAAGTATTTAAATTAAATTTCTTAACCAAAGCAAATATACTAACAGAAGAAGTTTGTCTGGCCAAAATTCTTTCTTCTTTTACATGATTGATTTGCTTTGGCCAGTGCTAGCAAATGGAATTGACTGTGTTGGTGGACATGGGGTATATCTGTACTGTCTGGTATGATAACCAATAGCCACTGGAATGTGGCCAGCATGACCAAGGGATAGAATTTTTAATTTTAATCATTTTGCTTAAATTGCATATTTAAATTGGTCAGTGTGGGAGCCATTGTGAACACGGTGGAGGCCTTATTATCCTGACTCAAAATTTCCTGTTGTGCTTGGGGGTTGCAGCAGCCTCGTTTATTTTTGTTTCAGTCTGTTCTCAGTATCTCCCAAGCATCAACCCTCAAAGACCGTATCTCTGGCCAAAGAACATATCTTTGAGTAATTACAGGCATTTATTATGAAATAAAATATCAAAAAAATCTTTACTCCAATTCCAAATTACCTTTGTATGGTTCAATGATATAATAAAAGATCTATTTTAAAAAATCACAAAGAACTTGTCCTATATGAAGAAATTTGCTGTTGTAGACCATTATGTGTATCTCAGAACTTGAGGAGAGAGTGTAGAATGTGCTGAGATTTCCAAAATAAAAGAAAGCATAGGTAATTTTTCCATTTTGCATTTTAGTGATCACTTCACAACTAAGTAGTTCACAGTACTTATATATTTGTGTGCACCACTGTAGATTAAAATGTAACTCTTAGACATTGTTATTATGAAAACAAAAATATGGATTGTATGCAAAAGAAAATTTCCCAGCCAATATCATCACAATGTGAAAAGACAAAATAAATGTAAGTTAACTTATAGTTTTCAAATCTTGCTGATAATTGAGTCACCCAGAGGTGTTTTAATTAGCTGTATGTCGTGATGTGCCCCAAGTTCTTATATGTACGGCACGATAATGTTAGGAATATATAGTTATTATCAAAGACATAATTTATCTGTATTCAGTCTAAAATGCATGATTTGTTCAACCACAAAATTAGGAGAAAAAGAAACTAAAAAGTTTCATTTCTAGAAGTCCTTAACATTTTGAACACATAGCTCAATGAGGAAACAAACGCTGTTTTCAATAACTGAACTTCTAAACTGAAGAATTCTGTTGTCATAATCAGAACAACCATGTATAAGAAAAAAAAAATCTGTTGATAACAGCCAAAAATATGCTAAGGTGATAACAGATGTCTTTCTATTTTCATCTTATGCTTGTAAATATTCTTAAATGTGGATAATTTTAAAGGTAGAGAATTACATCAGTCACAGAATATCTAAAGCACCATAGCCTTATCATAGTTGAATATAACTCTAAACATGTCAATTTTTTTTAATTTTGTTAACTCATTAATTATCTTTGATTTCTATTTAAAACAGCTACAAAATAGCACTGAAAGATCTTAGATTAATGTAATGCTTTAAAATGTACAAGTTGTTACTTCTACATTAGTTTGGTACATCTCCCCAATGATTATATGTGGTATAATGTACATTTCAGAGCACAGATACACTGGAATTTGTCCTGTTAACTTATGTATAACCCATGATTTATTTCTCATTTAAATAACAAAAATGTTTGTTATTATTAGTTATTTTTTCTACTGTGCTTACAATAGGATTTTTTGAAATTTCAATACAAGTAGTCTGGAAACAAATTAGACAGGAAATACTTAAAATTTTAAGAATATAATAATATGTAACCTTCACACTATTAAATTTCAAGGCCAGGGATATAGCTCAGTGGCACAGCATCTGCTTGGCAAGTGCATGTCATGAGTTCAATTGTCAATACAAAAAGAAAAACGAAATTAAAATAAATTTCAAATAAATTTATTTGCTGAAATACTGGATTTACTGAGCAACACTGTTCTCTATTGTTATAGATACAATAATTTTTATGCAAGCAATTAAATTCTGGAAATTTTGGCTGCTTTCTTTTATAGTTCCACTTTATAGGATAGGATGATATTGCTAAGTATTATTGATACATATTACAACACTTTGGGTAATTTTAACCAAATTCAGACTGTATGAATGGGAATTTTCTTTAAGGACCTTCATATTCTTATTCCTAGTTGAGGTAAAATGACTAAGTGAATGTATTCACATAATCTAAGAAACGTAATTTTTCTTTCTGAAAATGTAAACGTCAAGTGTATACATGGCCCCAAGCAATAGCTTTAAATGAAACACTTCCTACTGATGCCCCATTCCTTAAAGTTATGTTCTTATGGGCTCTAAGCAATCTTGTATGCTGTGCTTCCACAAAAGTGAAGTCACACGTACTGAAAACATTTCTAATTCTTACTGCGAATAGGTAATGCCACTATATGAATTAACTATAGTAATAATGATTATAAACCCAAAACTTAGCATATGTAAAATTATGTGGTACTGAAATGAAGAACAAATCTGGAAAGAAATAGAGATTTCCTTTTGTGTGTCTTTATGCACATGCATGTCTTACTTTACTTTTGTTTTCTTAATTTCTTTCCCAATTTATGTAATCAACCTCTCTGCAAAGACATATTAAGAACATGTACTAGCGATTATTGGTTTAGAAGAAAAGTCATTTCATTACAGTAATTCATACTAAAGTATACAAATTCATATCATTGTATCCTACAAAGTTTATGTGCATTCTTATAGGAGTAGTCCTCTTAATCTGAAGGGCTTTTAATTAAATGATTTTTCCAAGAGAATCACTAGTGGATATTTCTTTATTTATATGTTACTTTATTGGTACAGGTTTGTAGCACATAATGATGACATCCTTCATGGGGACTTTGTACATGGAAATTACACATTTTATTTCACTTTTTCCATTTCTTCCCCTTCTGTCCCGGCAACCATCCCTCAATCTGTTGGTCCCATCCCTGCTGCAAAAGATTTACCTCCATTTGGTGTTATCCTTCCTTTTGCTCTATAATTTATTTAGATTCTGAGTTTCTCACATAAGAGAAACCAGGAGCTATTTAATTGTGTGTGTATTGTTTATTGCACTCATCACAGTATCAAAGTGCATCAATTTCCTATGCAAAAATTAAGTTTATTCTTCTTTATGGCAGAGAAATAGTCCACTGTGTATAAATACCCTTTTCTTAACTGTTCATTAGTTGATGGACATAAAATGTTTTAAACAATTTTTAGGTTTGGAGCAAAATTAAGAGAAAATTACACAGATCCTCTGTCTTTACACAGACCTCGCTCTCCACCGGAGTAGGGCACAGGCATAACTGAAGAGCTCATACCGACGTCACCACTCCGGTCTACAGTTCATACCAGGTTTTCTCTTGATAGAATCCATAGATGTGGACAAATACAGGACACTCCCCAAACCCTCTGTGATCCACTTGCACATCTCTCCCGCTGCCTAAGTTCTGGCAACCCCTGACCTCTGCCGTTTCCATAGCTTTGTTCTGCTCAGTGTGTCCTAGAACTGGAGTCATGCAATAGCAGCACTTGCACACTGCTTCCTTCCACTTGGTAATAGTCATTTAAGATCGCTTCGTGTCATTTCTTAGTGTAACGTGTCAGTTCTTCAACACCTAAACATCTGGATGAATCACAGTTTATTCAGTCACCTACTGGAACATATCTTGGTTGCCGTGAAATTTTGTCAGTTATGAGCAAAGCTGCCTTAAATATCCATATGCACGTTTTTGTGTGAACATATATTTTCAACTCCTTTGGGTAAAAAGCGAAGAGTACAATTACTGGATTGCATGAGAAGAGTATATTTAATTTTATGAGAATTTGCCAGTGTCTTTCAAAGTGGCTTTGAAGTTTTCCATTTCCACCAGGAAAGAATGAGAGCTCCTGTTGTTTCCCATGAGCAGTCATAGCTAGACTGGTCAGTGTTCTGTATTTTGTCCATTCTGGTTAATATGTAATGGTGTGATATTTAATTTTAAGCTCATAGGAAAGGAAAAATGTATTGGGGGTATTAGTTATAATGAAATAATTTTTCTTATGATTACCCTTTGAGCATTGCCAACTGTTTTGGGTTCCATGAATATTTTATATTTTCCTTTTCATGATCTCTTACCATATATAAAAGAGCTTAAGAGCATTCATCTTTTGCTACAGTTTTCACCACAGAACCAGCTCTCATTCTGGCTTTAGTGACATAAGGTAGAAAGATATTTGTGAATGTAATTGCTTGTGCGATACTCAATTTTAATGCTTGGTCTTAGCCAATGGGTTATTTTTTTGCTGGGTCTTCCAAGATATAGTCAACTTCACTGATGAGATTCTAGTTTTCGTTAATAAAAAGGGACTAACTTATTTTATATGGATGAAATATGTTTAATATATTTATCTGTTTTGATATGCTTCCAGAATTCACATAGAAAGATGTTCTAAAATATGGAGAATATTTGTTTCTGGGACAAATTATTATTTTTGAAAGTCAACTACAGAACAACAAAAAAAACCATGGCTGTTCCAATGCATGCCTTCAGCAAGGTCAGCTGTTTACAGCTAATTATCTCCATCTGGTTGAGGAGAGGTCAGGGATCTTAAAACATGATAAAAGCATTTCCATGATATTCTATTCAGAATTTAGAAGAACATAATAAAAGATTCTCACCTTTGTAAAATTACTTTGGCCAAATATTACTTTATAAAAAGTAAAATTAAAGACTACACTCCAGGAGAATACACTATAAATTCCATAACAGTGATTACTGTGGTCCCAGGATCACACTAGCTACCTCCTAAATTCTTTCAAAGTACGGTATCTCTAACTTTTCTGAACAGCACACTTACACGCTAAATTAAGTGCTTTGATATCCTACTACGATATCATTAACATGTATAATAAAAACAATTGTTTTACAATGGTAAAATTACATAATAAAATACAAGAATTGTTTCAGGTATATTATACCCTAAGGAAAATAGGGTATTCAAATTCAATTTGTAGTGCTTCTCATTTCAATGGAGATAACCTGTTGTGACTGAAATATCATTTCTTTCTAATTACCATAAACCAAAGCCTATAACTGTTGCTTATCAGGTATTGCTAATGTAGGTAATCAATTCAATTGATGTTTTACATAATCAGTTTGCTCAATAACAATGCAAATTAACTGAAAGATTTTTTCACTTTTGATGATTAAACACTGAACTAACTTCTTTCTTCTTTGCCTTTTATTAACTTTATTTGGGATTAAACAATATGTTAGTGCAGGCTTCTTACACTTCAAAAGAAGTGAGTCTATGTACTACTTAAACTGTGGAAAATACCTTTAAAAAATAAATCAGTTATTACTTATGAACGTTTCAGTAACACAATGCTTAAATTATAGTTACCTTCTTCTTACACTATGGGTATATGTGTATATATGTGTATATTTCTTCACCACCCTGGTGAGATAAGAAAAATGGGTCAATGTTTAGGAAAATATTAAATTATGTATGACAATTATTTCATTGCACAAGTGTAAGATTTGGACTAGAAGAAGCTATATATGTTAATTTCATGATATCAAATGTTCATATTATATCTTAAAATAGTGAAAGTGTTCTAGGTTTACCAATAGCTAGGGACAGAAAGGTGAAGGTGGGAAAGAGGGATGTTACACAGATAGCAAGTCTAAACTACAGTAGGATACAACATATATATATATATATATATATATACACACATATATATATAATACATGAATTAGCTATATAGATATAAGAAAAATACACATAGCTAGATAGAAGATGAATTCAAAGTCTCAGCAAAGAAATTTTAAATGTTTCAGAAGATAGAAATGCTAACTACACTGATCTGATGTCTGTAAATTGTGTATATATGTCAAATTATCATCCTATATTGCATAAATGCATACATTTATGTTACATCAAAAATATTTTCAAGAAATAAAAGTGATTGATGTACAACACAGGCATGCGGTGGGCAAGAAGAATTTATGGCAGGGCTGATTAAAGTGAGTGCTGAGACTGGGTATTGGAACAGCAGATTGGGATAGTACCTCGGAATTTACTGGCTTCTGCAGCAAATTTAGAGAGATTATTTTCCTTCCCCTTAGAAGATGCTTCAGTATCACTCTAGTGGTTGACTGATTATGTCAACTTGAGAAGTTTAGAAGCTTAACTAAACGGCTCAGCAATTGGCTCAGCAACCCTACACCCTAGGGTAGACCATCACCTAGATGGTATAAAAGGGAAATGAGAAAGAACAGAGGAACTTCTGCTTGTTGGGAAGAGCTCTGGTCTTCACCTTCAGCTTGGACTTCGTCTCCTGGCTTCTGGTGCAGGCTCTTCGGTTTCTGCCTTGGATCCTTCAGACTTCCGTCACAGACGCATCAGCCTCCTGGTACCACAGAACTCTCCAGTGAACTGCAGACCCTGGTCTGATTCCTTCAGTCTTCAGTGTGCAGATGGCCTCTGCACGCTTCCTCATACAACACTTTTCCTGACCATCATAAGTCAATCTTGTAAACTTTTTATACATTTGTACATCTTGTGTCATATCTGTTTCTCTAGTACAACCCTAACTCATGCAATCACATAAAGAAAACACTACAAAAGTTAACTTTGTAAGAGTATGGCAAGGACAAATTATATTTTTTCATCTAACTGGAAATATTAATATGAGTGTATCTTTAAAGGCCTACAAACACATTATACCTCCCAAAGTGTCACAAAGAGAAATAGTGTTACAGAAGTCTCTTGAGATTTAGCAATCTGCAAGTTAATTTACTTTTCCATGATTAAGGGAAGACAACAATCCAAATAATAAAAGAACTGACCAAATGAACCAATGTGAAATTTTATGTGTTTATTTGATTTATTTTGCGTTTGCATAGAGTGCAACCCTCAATTTTATGGGGGTTATGTCCCTAGAGCAACCTCGAATTGTGAAAAGCTATAAATTTTAGACATGATCAGAAATGCCTATTTTTATCATTTAAACCCTAAATACAGTATATCTCCCATAATTATGTAACTTAATAAAATACTTTATTATCTTTCTTTATAGCTGAGTAATACTCCATTGTATAAAAATGCCACATCTTTTTCATCCATTCCTCAGTTGGTGGACTTGTTAGTTTTTTTCTCTCTTTAAAATAAAAAAAAAGTAATACTTTATTAATAAAGTCTTGGATGGCACAGAGTTTTGGCTGCATCTTGGGCATCCGGGGGTTTTAAGGAGAATGAAACAAGAACAGATAGCAGATAGGTGCACAGCAGTCTGTTATGGTGCAGAGTGCTGGTGTCTGTGTGGGAGATAGGTGACAGCAGCCAATCAGCAGCAAGGAGAACTGGAGAAAGCTCTAGGATTGGCTATTTTCAAACTTCCACCAAAACAAACAAACAACAACTAAGTGCAGCGGGTATTTGCTGTTTTGAAGAAAGTGTGTAGTGCAGCCGACAATTACTAATAATATTCTAAGGAAAAATCTGTGAACTACTGAGGCTGTAAAGAGCTCTGACTTCACAGATATACTGTTTGACTTAGTGCCATGGTTTTAAAAAATCAGAGCAGGAGTTGTACATTTCACTATGATGATCTTTCTGTGTGTAAACAGATCTTCACCTAAACATATCAATTCCAGTTCATTCAGAATTAAAATATGGCCTGTTCCATAAGATGAACAGTGCTTGTTACCCATAGCCATGTACTATGTAGGCTAGAAAAACAGGATATATAACTCTAAGTTTGGGTAGAAGACTTCCTGGTGCAGACGATTCTGTGTGCGTGCATGCGTGTGTGTGTGTGTGTGTGTGTGTGTGTGTGTGTGTAGCATAAGTCTGAGTAAAATTTAAGATTGGGGAAAGACAGCTCATTTGAACACTGACAATGGCTGACATAGTGCAAACTTAATTTTTTTATCAAATGAGTTATAAATTATACACAAACTTAGATGATCATCTTAGATCTACTGGCACCATCAGAAATTATTTCTGTTCTCCCCAACCAAATGTGAGCTATGTTAATTCTTTCACAGCATTCACTTTATGGTCCCGAAATGGTAGCTTATATCTACCTCCCCACTGTACTGGCAGGAGAACAATGCTCTTTTGTTTATCTTACTTTTATAAAATCAGTGTTTGTTCAGGTTTTTTGCAAATAAATGAGATTTTCCTCAATAAATTTTGAATTACTGAATGGTATAAAGTTTGCTAAAACACTTCAGTGTGCTAGTTCAAGTATCTGAAGAGACATACATGGTCCTTGTTAAAGAAAATTAAAAATATGAAAAAGCCAGGATGAAAAGAGACTTATATTCTTAATCTAAACTTCCTTCATGTCAGGGTTATGATAAATAATTGAAGAAAAATGGGTAAATAGTATAATTAGATAATTTCATAAAATTTTTCATTATGTTTATAATATTTTATTGTATCTTCCAAACTATTATAAGTGATTTATATGTATGTCTTGGTTACTTTTTTCTCGTTGCTGAGACAAAATACCCAGTGCCCAAAATGAAGGAAGGAGAGGTTTATTTAGCTTACAGTTCATGGGGGTTTCAGTCCATACTTGGCTGGTTCTGAGGCAGAGTGGTACATGGCAGAGGGCTACAGTTCATGGCAGCAGAGCACAGCAAAATCAACCAGAGGAATGGCAGCAGAGCAGCCTCTTTCCTCCCCTACATTGTAAACAGCCTACCCCCACCCAGGGAGCATGTAGCTCTCACACAGTCTCCATGCCCTCCTCTTCCACAGACTCGGGATGTACACAAAGTAAGCACCCCAGCTTCCTGCTGAGTCACTCTGCCAAACCACTAGACTCCCCAAGTTGACACAATGTATAAACCATAACAATATAATAACCTGTTTAACTTCACAGGAACATGACATAAACATTGCCATTGTCATCATATTGTACATAAGGTAAAACTAAAGGAAGGAGAAGTAACCTGGATGTGGTCACACCGCTACTACGTGCAGGAGATGAGATCTGGTGAAGCCTGAACACTTAGCTGTTACTCCATGTATGGCTAACAATAAATGAAAGGAATATAAGCATTCCATCTTACCAAAAGAAAACCCATGTATGGCAAACAGGAATGTGTATGATATTTCAAGTCACTCTGCCAAAATTGTAAAGATTATTTCAAGTCACTCTGAAGAAGTTGTAAGGAGAGATAAATAGTATTCCATGCACTATGGCTGGAAGAGTAACCTGCAGATAATTCGACAGCATCTACCAGACCTACTGCAAAGAGACACTCCCAAGGAGCTCAAGATAAAATTGTGTATGAAAGTTAAGCAGTAGAAATTACCTAAATCTGCAGGAAAAGGTTCCTGTGCCCATTTTTGCTGGTACATCCGTGGAGCAGAGCAACACCACTGTCAGAAGGGATCCAAGAAGCTGGGCATCTCTGGAAACAGAAAGTTGTCCTTAATGTGATTTCAAATGAAAAAAAGCAAACTGCTGAAAAGTATATATTTTTAGTGTTTCTGTTCACGATATATACTTGGATGGTGACCATATGTAGAAAATACCTGGAAGGATTCACTCATAAATATAAGAGTGGTGCAGTCTATAAATTAAATTGGAATGCTGAGGAGAGATAGATTTGGATAGTACCAATATTTAAAGTGTACCTTCCCCTTCTGAATTTATTTGAGTGTGTATCACTTTAATATGATAATAAAATCATATGTGAAATAATATGTGATAAACCTCCCAACCTTGTTTTGGAAACATTAAAGCAATACAGGCAGTGAGCAGCGCACACTTGTCCAAGTAAAACAAATATCTGCTATGTGTGAGCCCCAAATCCAAACCATCCAGCTCCAGCAGAGTGTTTACATTCACACAATGGAGTGTGGTGTCTGGGGTCTGTTCTCACTCACATTTGTGACAGAATTTATCCTGACCAACAAACTTTGATGATAATCAGTCTTACAAAGAGCTCCTCGGGGCTTCTCATCGTGTTACTTGGTATGGCAATTTCACAAAACCGCAGCACAGTGTAAGTTTCTGAAATTGCTCTGAGCTTCCAGAGAGTGTGAGCTCAGGTAGCATTTTCCTTTCTTGGCCCCTGGTTGTGTGCATTAATGGAGTGTTCTGCCTCCCTGGAGGACCATTACAGTCCTACCATCTCTTTGTTCTGAACTTAAATTGATTGCCCACATGTCATCAGACTCTCAACCCATACCATGCTTCGCCATTCTTATCAGTGGAATTTACTACCCACTGGAGGACACAAATGATAAAATATTTACTGTCCAGGCAAAATTTTTTTTCCTCACCTTTTGCCGAGTTCAACTCCCATGATTTCTACACTATGAGAAGTAGTTTATGCCAAAAAAAAATTAGAAAGATAGGACATGGGTCACATAAAATTAAATGTTTTTGCATCTGAAGTTAGGAAAATAATGTTTTCTTTGCCTCCACCTTTATTTGCTAGAAGCTATACCTTTTTATTTTAAAGAGAAGAGAAAACAAAATAACAGCCACAAAGATAAAAACAAAACAACAAAAAGTAATAAAAAGATACAGAATTTCAAAACAAGATGATAGGAAATTAACAATGGTTATATTACATATTGTTGCCATCAATAAAGTTGCTCAAATGTAAGTATGAAAGACTGATCAATTAAAGAGAATAAAAAAATTAGAAACAATATGTATATACAAGGATTGCTGGAATAATTGAACTGCTGATGTCTATTGGTTTATTGAAAGGAACAGTTAATGCTTAAATCTTTTTTTGACCAATTTTGGTTGCTTATATCTGATAATCTGAACAACTAATCTGAAGACAGCAATATGCAATCTAACAACCACGAGTGAATTCCCAGCATATTGATTATTGGAAGATGAACCTCTATAAATTAATTTAGATTGTGACACAGGTAGCAGATACTGAAAAGATGGCAGTGCAACACAATCTGTAGACGGGGTGTAAGGTGTAGAATAAACACACGAAATATATAAATTCATGATTTCAGTGTGTATGTCCTCAAGTATTTGTTACAGAACTTGATATTGACTCCATCTCAAGATGATTAGGTATGGCTATACACCATTATCTTTCTGAACAAAATACTTTAGAGTGAAAGAGGTTTCTATTTACAATTATAACAGGAAAATAGGCATAAACTAGGAGTCTCTCAAGAAAAATAGAGCATGAAGTCATCATCTCAAAAGGGCAGCACAGTCTACCTAGCTTACCTTGGCATTAGTTTTAAGTAAACCTCTGTGTGAATACCAATTATATAAAGGACAAAATGCTTATACATATTTCAGTATTCATGTTCAATAAATTGACTTGATACAGTTATCTTAAAAATTGAGACAACACCCAAATGTCGTATAGTTTAGGTATTTAGAACAATACATTTATATCTTCTAGCCCTGGACAGAAAATATGGTTCCTCCTGTTTGCTACTGTGTTTAATCTCAGCAAGTGAAATTATTGTCAGGCTCTTCAAGATAGTAGTACTTTGATCATAAGAAAATGGAGTAAAATGTTCACAGTATTCCAACAAATTAAATTAGAACCAAGAATTTTGTTCTCAGGGAAGTGTACTTGCAAGTATAAAAGACATGGATAAACTTATCATGGAAGAAGTCAAAGAACACTGCTCCTATGAAAAATGCCTCAGGATCCCAACAGAGAACAAATATTTGGCTGCAAACTGAGACAAAAGATAGAGGTGTGAAGACTTATATGTAGTAGACATGAAACATATCTATCTTAGAACTATTACTAAAAGATATTAAAAAGCAAAAGCATAGATTATAGTGGCTAATAGTCACCCCCAGTGGATTATGCTGGAGCTTTTCTGAGAGTATTGTTATTACAAGTTATCCTCACGCAAATGAAGAGTTATATCATATTCTATATTTGCATCCACCATACCCGTGAGCATGAGAAGTCTTAGTTTGGAAGAAAGAAGATGTATATGAACATAGAAGAAGAATGGTCACAAGGGAACTCATGGAGTATCCCTAGTACCATGGAAACAAAATTAAAAGGAAAGCACAATATCTTAATTTGTAGGAATTATTTTTATATAGTAAAATATCTACCTTCTGAGAACAGAGGCATTGCCAGTCACGTGTGGTCTCAGCACAGTTCCTGGACTCAAGGTGGTTATCCGCATGGTTCCCACCAGCCCTCTGCCCAGCAACAATTACGGTCACCTCTTACTCAGAGGTGAGAAGAGAGCTCAGCACTTCCACTGCTTTCCCCCACAGGGGTTTGCTCGCTTTGTCATAAGCAATTCCAAGTCTCCAGCTCTCACCTGCCTACAAGACATGCAACCTGGGAAGATCCAGAGACTACCTTTTGCTGTTGCTGACTGTATTCTTCTCTCATTTGCTCTTAAAACACTATAGCTAAGAAGAATTTTGCATGGTTTCAACAATGACACTATGGTTCCATCCATGTCAGGCACCACAACTGAAAGAATCACTGGAGAAAAGCCTCTAATGTTGCCCCAAACATAGGCATGTACCACCCGGAAATCTGAGGTTCTGCTCCTGCGCAAGCACAAATATGGCGGTGGAGAGGGTACCTGCTACTCCTGCCATCACTTAACCCCCAAACTCTCTACCGTCAGTCATCCCCACGTATTGTTCAGTCTCACATGGCTGGTAAGACTGAGCATAACTACCACAAGAGAGAGCATTACGATTCTTGCGCTTTCCTCTTTTGCCCACATGCATGGACCTTTACATCTCACCCTTACTAGTGCAGCCAGTGTCAGGCAACATCACAAGTAACAGAGCCAACATCAATAGTTCTTGAGTAAATGTCTATCGCTTGCAAAGGGATCACCCCTTGCAGAAGGGATCACACAGAGTGAACCCCACACACTATATTCTACACCACAGCTGCCTGGATTGCTAGAGTGTTTCCTCTCTTATGTATCTCAAAGAGATATTGGGTTTCTTCAACTCTGGTATAGTATTGTCTGTGCTTGGACTCTCTAACCACAACCAAAGAAACCACAAAAAGATGGCATTATGGTGTCCAGCTGGCAATAAATTCAGCAACAAACACCAAAATGATACCTAAAGATGCATCTTTAGAGAAATGTAGCCCAGTACAAAAGCCATAGAAATAGAAATCCATTCCACCTAATAGGCAAATCTGAAATAGGAATATAATAAATATGAACAAAGTAATATGATATCCCTAAAGATGCTAGTGACAAAGTGCAAAGATATTAAAATGGACAAAATTCCTGATAAAAAATTCAAAGGGCTTTTCATAAACCTCAATGATAGTCAAGGGGACATAGAAAAACACTTAAATGAAATTAGGAAGAGATTTTAGGATATAAATAAAAAATTTAGCAAAGAGATAGAGATTTCCATTAAGAACCAAACAGAAATCTTGGAAATGGAGATGACATGTCAGATAAAACTTCAGCCAAATGCATTAAGAGCAGAACAAGTCAAAGGGAATATTAGAGCTTAAAGACAGATCTTTCAAGATATCACATACACTCAGAAAAAAATAAAAAATTAAGATAGTCAAGATCTTTGGAACACCAATAAAAGATTAAACATCTGCCTCATTGGTGTATGGAGAGGGAGAGATAGTAGTTTGAAGTGAAGAAGATCTAGTCAGTGAAATAATAACAGAAAAATTCTCAAAACTCTTGGGTATCCATTTATGACTCTCATAGAACCCCAAAAATAAAATGATTGAAATAAATCTTCACCCCAGTATTATAATCAAATGGTCAAGAGCAGGACAAAGCAAGAATTTTAAAATGTGTAAGAGAAAAATATATTAGGTCATATTTAAGGATAAACCCACTGGGCAAACACCAGATTTTTCAGTAAGATCCTATAGGCCAGGAGGGCAGCGAATGACATAATCAAAGCACTGATACCTAGATTACTACATACTAAGGTCAACCTTCAGAAATAAAGGAGAAATAAAGACTTTCCAAAGTAAGCAAAAACTGAGGGAAACTATGACCACCAGCCCAAGATTGCAAAATATACTTAAGGGAGTACTACAACCAGAATCAAAAACAATGTAACGAACGCCATGATAGCATGTGAAAGTATTCCCCTAGAAGAGCAGACACACAAATTAGAGATAGAAAGTAATCAAATAATATTACTAATGCAATAACCATCAAACCACACGGATGAAGAGAGAAAAAACAAAGAATATCCAAAAGAATTAGAAAGTCAACAAATGTCAGGCATATATCTAGCCTTTCAATAATAGTTTTTAGCATAAATGGCCTATTTTCCCCACTTAAAAGATATATAGCTGAATGAAATGAACCAAGACACAACAATGTTCTACCCTTAAGAAACTCACCACTAAAGATATTCACAGATTGAAAGTGGAAGAATGGAAGATAATAGTCCAAGTGATTGGAATCCTAAATCAAGAAGGAGCAGCAATACATATATTTGAGAAGATAAAATGTAAGACAAAAACTGTGAAACGAGACAAAAAACTCATTACTATATAATGATCAAAGTTCAATTCATTGACAAGATATAATGATTTATAATACTTAGTATCATAGCACTCAATTTTATAAAAACAAACACAGTAGGAAATAAAGCAAGGGACAGATCTCAGGACAAAAATACTGTGGATATTTTAGTACCCCATTTCTACCAATGGATAGGTCCTCCAGTAAACGATACTGTATTATATATCAAATAGAATACTCCATCCAACAGCTGCAGAACATACAACCCAGAACAGTAAATTTCTCTAGAATAGACCATATGTCAGAGCATGTTACAAACCTGAATAAAATTTTTAAAATTTGAAATCATATCTTCTATCTTTCCTAATCAATGGAATATACCTTAAAGCCAAAAGAATAGAAACTTTAGAAAATTTTTAAGTATGGGAGAGCATTTGAACATTTGGTCATTGAGGAAGGAAGAAGTGAAATTTAACAATTCCTTAAATAAACTGAAAATGAGGACACGAAACAGCCAAACTTCTAAGGTACAGCAAAAGCCATACTAAGGGAGTTTATAACACTGAGTGCCTAACCAAAAAAATAGAAAGAATTCAAAGAAACATGTTAATAATGTGTTTCAAAGAATTAGAAAACAAGAACAAACAAAACTGAAATTTAGTAAAAAGAAATCAATAATAAAGATCACCGTAGAAATAAGTAAAATGAGTTTTTAAGAATAAGCTGAAGTACCAATAAAACAAAGAGCTAATTCTTTGAAAAGCTGAACAAAATTCACAAGCAGAGAGACAGAGAGACAGAGACAGAGAAAGAAAGAGACAATTGGAGATAAAAAAAAGAGGTACAGTATTACACCTGATAACACAGGGATAGAAAATACCATTAGGGATTTTGGAAAAGAAGTGCACTGCTGTTTAGACATATATGATCAACCAAAATTGAATCAGAAACATATTAAAAACCAGAATAAAACAATAAGAGGTAATAACATTGAATTATAAATAAAAGGATTCCCACAAAAGAAAAGCTGAAGATTGGATGACATCACTGCTGCATTGCACCAATTGTGAAACGTTGTTCTGTTTGATTAGGATTGCTTTGGTTTGGCTTTTTTGGGACAGGGTCTTGCTATGTAGCTCAGGCTGGCCTCAAACTGTGAGATTTTACACTATCTTGGGATTTTTTCTTTTTTTTTTTTTTTGTTCTGTTTCTGTTTGTTTCAGGCAGGGTCTCCCTGAGTAGCCTCGAGCTCCCTCAGCTCCTCCCACCTCAGCCTCATGAGAGCTGGAATTACAGGTATGGACCACCACGCCCAGCCTACTCTCTAGGTTTTATTTCAATAAAAAGAAGAATATAACTCTCTGTCCCACTTCCAGAAAGTCTTTATTTCATTGCTGGGGTAGCGATGGTATATTACAAATTTTCCTAAATAATATCAGGCAGTTTTAATGTATAAGTTTTTTCCTTCTTTTTTTCCTCTGCTCCTATAATGTATTAAAGAAAAATATAACAACTTTGAATTTGTAATATTTACACATGACAGCAAAAAAGAGCATTTCTTGCCATAACACATATGCACCAACATATATGTTTTAGATAATATCTTAGGGAGAGTTATCTGAATGTTCAAAATGATTCTAATTCTTGATTCTGTGTCAAACTTAGGACTTAGCACCTTTCAAAGGTTAACTCTAGTATTTGCAGCTACATAAAGCTAAAAAGGAGTGCATTGTTCTTATTTTGATATTTTCAGTTATTCTTACATCTAAACATGTTATGATATTTACAGTAAAGTTAAATATATTCCTTCTATAGTATAATATAGAATATAAATTTGGATTGATAATTTTAACTTGATTGTAAAACATTTTTTTCATGATCTGTCTTCTATAGTGACAAAACCTTTCATATTTCTTCAGTGTCACAGATTCCCTTCCTTGAAAGTGTTCTTCACAAAGGGTTTTCTTCTTTACCTTGTTGGAAACATAAAATCATCAATACACTATTACCTTTAAGGCCTGCCAAGTAGTATATTTTGTAAGTTGTCCAGTCTCCTTGATTTTCTTTTGCTTTGTTGTTCTTATTTTTATTTATTGATTTTTTTCTTGTTGTTTTTAGAACTTCCTCCAGATGATGATTTAGAAAAGAAAAATTAATTGACATCCAAATCAAACTATCCCCTGCTTATTGCATTTTCTAATAAGAAGGTTTGTGGTAGCACAGGCTAGATCGAAATATCTGCATTTATGGTCATAAATAATCAGGTCCCAATTAATTATGGTATTCCATAATTAGTGGAGCCTTGAGTTTTGGTTTTCCTAATATATGCAATAGTTGTGCGCTGCTCCAATCATGTCTTCAAAGAAAGGGTAGCTATTAAACATGCTATAAAACCTAGGCAAATTGATTTGCTAATGTGGTCGCAATCAACCTATTTCCCATCATTATACATGATTGAGAGTTAATTCGTGTGTCAGCATTAATAATGCAGAAATTCCACATTTTAAAGGTACATGCTTGTGCACTGATTATCTTTTTCTTAAACTACAATAAACTTCATGGCCTGAAATAGTCTAGTATAGCTTTGAAAGACTTGATTCATTTTACCATTTTTCTAAACCCATCACCAATATAAAAAATCAAGAACTGTAGTACACGTGTTTTTTTTTTAGAATATCACCCTCCAGTTCTAAGGCAGGTTTTATGTGTCCTCATCAAGGAGGCTGGCCACATACCTACTGAAATTGAAGAAGCATCCACGTAGCGGAAAGACAGGCTAGTTCCGCTCCTTGTAATTCTTTAATTTTCTTGTGTTGTGCAACCAGAATATAGATGAAAAATAGAAGAAAAAAAGTGTTGTAAGTTCCTTAATATTGATAAACTTCACAAAAGCTTTAACATTGGATCTTGGTTTGTTTTCTAAAAAACTGTGTTTCACACTAGAAGGGTTTGACCAAGAACATAACTTTCAAACAAACCACTGTACTAAACACATAAGTGCAAGTACACTTTTTTCCTCTTAACCACTGACGAGTGAATCATAGCCACAAGTCACTATCCAGGAAATATTAATAAACAGTTGTATTTCAATCACAGTAACACCTATTATTTTGAATAGATTTGCCTTTGTTTGGTGGAAGATCCTTATTACATAATATGCTTTATATTCATGAGTTTCATACTTCATATGATCTAATCAAAACATCTAGTGAGGTTGTCTTAGTGAGATTTTTCCATTACTGAGACACCTTGCCTGATATCTACAACACCAAGGAGGAGAGTTTTAATTTTTCTCAGCTTCAGAGAAATCAGTACAGGGTAGGCTGCCTCTGAGGCAGGAACAGCAAGTTGGAAGGCTATGAAGGAGCAAAGCTGCTTAGGACACAATGTTTGGGGATTAGAGGATCACCAGAGAAGAAGGAAGAAAGAACAGAGTGTAGTACCTGAAAGTGTGCCCCCAGGAGCCATCCAAACACGCCCAGAAATACGTTCCACCAATCGCTAGGGCAGCCGCCATGCCTTTCACAGAGATAAAATCAAGCTTAACCATTAAACTTCGATGAAAGGATTTGCTGGCAGTTGTAGGTTCTGTTTTCCAAATATTCTTCTTTTTTACATTATCTGACAAAATTTTTACAAACAGCACATAATTGTCATAGAGGATAAAACATGCATTGAGTATAATTTAGCTTTTCCAATGCCTCATAATGAATTTTAAATATGAACCCTTCTCTAGATAGGTGATTGCCTATCTAGAGAAAATATAAAGTGTTCACAAATGTCCTCATTCTTATAAATTAGGATCTGTCTTCAGCAGATTTGTCCTGAAGCTTTGAAAAAATGCTGTCACATATTGCTCTGCCTTCAGTCTAACCAGCATACTTATTAAAAAAGCAGATTTCTATGTCCTATATTTGACCTTTGGAATAACAAACTTGAGGCAAAAGTGCGAATACATTTTAATTTCTAAAAATATTTTTTACTACAATTTTAGTTGTATTATGCCAAAAGAAATGCATAATAAAATAATGCTTATAATTAAGAATTTTCACAGTACTTTGATGAGTTTCTACCCTTGAAAAAGGAAGCGAAAGCCCTGTAAGTGCCATATATGTAGGAGGTGTTCTGTTGGCAAACAAGATTAAGGAAAACCTTTCCCGGCATCCCTGAGGAGAAGTCAAGAAACACTTGACCAGAGAAAGGAAAGGAGATAAAAGCTAGTCATAAAAGAATTGGGACCAAAGTGCTGACATCTCTTTCAGAGGGAAAAATAAGAAGTCCCAGATAGGAAAGGTTATCTCCGTGGAAGAATGTTTTCACAGAGAAAAAAAGCATAAATGTGTTAAACATTTTAACAGAATTTGACGCCTAGAATTTTATACAAACGATCTTGTGCAGTGCTTTTAATATCGCCCAAGTAATATAATGTTTTTACTTTCATCAAAAGTAAATTGAAAATAGTACCTTTTAAACATGAAACTTTTAGTGGTTGCAGTACCTCATTTACATTACAATAGTAATCTTTATTAGTGATGTTAGCTACACTAAAAGTATCACATTCCCTAGACAGAGCTGTACATAGTCTGATTTTATATTGCTCAATAGTTGATTCATTTCAGCATATCACATTAATATCATACCAATATGGTGTCCAGTAACATGTTTTCATTAGTCTCATTTACCAGTCCACTCATTGCTGTGATAACTCCAAGAGCATGAACGAAGAAGAAAGCAAAAAGGAAATTATAATAAGCCAATTTACCAAGTCAATAACTGTGGTAGAGGTCAAAAGTTGAAGCTTCTGGATAAAATTAGATTTGTGGCTTATTTTTTGTTTGTTCAGATAAGCTTAATCAAGAAGACAAATATTGTTATTTGTTGGAAACATCCCAAAATGTAAACAAGAATTTAATTTTCTAGCATTAATTTGAAATCAATCATCCAGCAAAAAGCTCATTCATAATTGATGGTCTATTGGGGAGCTATGCAGTAGTAATCCTTATGCAAACAACTTCCTTGCGAAGGAAGGATGTAGAACAGAGAATAATAAGTTTTATTTATTCTCTTGCTTTCCAGAAATATTTTCCATATCTGCTTCTACCCTAACCTTACCCACAATTATTAAAAGAATCTACTAACTCTTTAGGAAAATCATCTAAATTATATAAATTATTTCTACAGAATATTTTAAATTAAAAGAAAAGGAAGTTAAAGTTTACACAGGCCAACCTGTGTATGTGTATGCCTAAAATAATTGGAGCCTATCAAAATATCTTTTTAATATACTATAGTGTTCATCATCTGGCTATGCATAGTTAAATATAAATCAAAACGCTAGTGGCACATTTAAAATATTTCCCAAAACGCAAAGCACAGTTTCTCGAAAGGATCACTAGAAATCTTAAAAGAAAAAAAAATCTAACATCAGAAGGAAAAGGCTCCAACTTAATTGAAGCGTGTTAAGTTATAAAAGTCTGACTTTAAAGACTTTCTGTAATCATGAGTCTCATTAAATGTAAAGCAGGTGTTGAAAGATTTGGCTGTTCAAGATTTAAAGCACACTGCCGAATCAGCCATGGGATGTTTTTCATCCCCTGACCATATGAGGATTTTCTCCATGGCCAAATTTACCTTCTGGAACAAAATTCACCCTCGACATTGTCTTTTCAACTACACAGGCTTTGGATGAAATTCTTCTTCCTTCCCGATTGAGCTGCAGGTCTTAGAGCATCCTTAAACCCTACTGATGAGTAGTCCTGCCTAACTTGTGATGATTTTTAAACGTTACCCAGTTTCTTCGTCTTGTAAGATGGTCAGCTAATTCCTTGCTGTTTGTATTAATTAAAGACATCTCCCTACCCATTCCATACAGTCTTCCCTACGCCCAACATGGGAAGTGAATCCATATGCAACACAGCTCAGGCAACACAGAAAGTCCTTATTCTCTGTTCCTTGTGTCACATCAGTTTTTTTTTCCATCCTAATATTCCGTGATCATATCGCACAGAGAAAAACAAGGACAAAAACAAAACAACACAAAACATAAAAAAATGATACAGATTTTCAAAACAAGATGATAGAAAATCAACAGCGGTTGTTGTATTCCTTGTTATCTTCAGAGTAGTTGCACAGATTACCAGATATAGGCATGCAAGGTTGATTAAACAATTAAGCATTACCTGTTCCTTTCAATAAACCAATAGAAATTAGTAGTACAGTTGTCTTAGTTATCTTGTGTATATATACATATTTTTTCCTTTCCTTCTTTTCTCCTTTCCCTCATTCCAGTTGTTCGTTCCTTTTGAGCAGTTTTTTTTTTCCTTTTCACAATATCTATTATACCTTTTCACAATATCTATTATACCTTTCAGATTTTGTTTATTCTTTCAGGTTCTTATACTAGGGAGACAATACAGTGTTTACACATGTGGGTCTGATTTATCTCACTTATGAATATGGTCTCTCGTTGCATCCATTTACCGATAAAAGCTTCGAGTTTATCTTTTTATAGCTGAGTAATACTCCATTATAAAAATACCACATCTTTTTTATCCACTCCTCAGTTGATGTGTATCTGGGTTGTTTCCAAGATTTAGCTATGACAAATTGTGATCTACAAACATGGGTGCACACATATCGCTGTGGTAAGATGTTTTTAATTGTCCTGGGAAAATACCCAGAAGGGGAATAGCTGGGTCCAATGGGACCTCTAATCCTAATTTTCTGAGGAATCTCCACACTGATTTCCACAGTTGTACCAGTCTACACTCCCACCAACAGTGAACAAAGGTTCCTTTTCCCCACAGCCCCTCCGGCATTTTTTGTTATAGTTGCCTTGTGCTTAGTTATCACCTTCAGTGCCTACAGCCAGCTATTTCACTAATACATACCTTTGCGCATATGAACACACCTTCAGGTAAGTAACGCTCTCTGCCTGCCCCCAGCCCCACTTGATTCCTGTACATTGAAGGTAGTTACAAAGCTATACCTCATTGTTATCATGAATCTAAATTAAATGTGGTATGAATCCTATAAGTGTATTTACCCTATCAAAAATAACATAGTAATAAAGCAGTTTTCTTTAATCTATGTAAATAAAATAAAACAGTGTAAACATAAATAGAGATCAAGACCTGTTTTTTGCACAGTATACAGGTATGCCATGAATTATGTAAATCTCACATTTAAACCAAATAGATGCAAAAATTAATACGGGGCTGGCATGGTAATGCACAATACCCTACTTTCAAATTTAACTTTAATATTTAATTTCAGAGAAATATTTTAAACATAATTTTTGTAAGTTTAGAGCAGTTCTTTGTAATCGAGGTGTAAAACAAATGAGGACATATTTTAAAATACAGTATTTATAATAAAATGAATTTTGAAAAACTTAAACTATGAGACCCTGATTTTCTGCATTGTGAATAATTTTCTGACCTACTGCTGTGATCTCCAAACTCTTACTTTTATTGTTTTGATATCCATTTGGAAATTGCAAATTCAAAAATGTAATATTACTTTGGGAAGAGAAGGCAAATTGGTGATATGATTTCTTCTGAAATGTATAATAGACTATTTCCTCAACTCATGAGAGATTCAGAATATCAGATATGGGTGTGAGTGGCATAGACTTTTAAGTGTCATAGTGTTTCACATAACTACAGACTACACTCAACTGTATCACACACAGAAATTCTAAGAGTCGCTACAGAGAGTGTTTTACTCAAATACAATATTTTGACTATACTATTTACGGGAACATATGGAAAAGAACTGTACGTAGACATAGCCTAGTCAGTAAGTTTATTACAATTCAATGGATTAACGACCTCAAACTCTTTATATATTCTAAATTCCAGCAAATAAGTAAATATATGTTTCATAATGAGAGGCAAGGTTCTTGTTAATGTACAAAAGAGGTACCAGTAGGGAAAGAGATAAGAGTAGATGATCTCTGTTGCAATAGAGATATTCAATAAGTTTTGGGATAAAATCATTGTTTTACCTTTGCTTACATAGACACAGACAAAATCACACAAACATGGATGTGTGCAAATTTCACATCATATACTACTTTTTTGGAGGAAAAGCTTCCCCTCTTACAGAGATAAAATGTTCCCTTAAATGATCAAATAAAGCAAAAAAAAAAAAAAAAAAAACCAAAACAACAAGGACGTAGAAACCCAGAGAAGGGGTAAGATGAAGGAAATTACCAGTGGAAGTACAAGGAGAAACACGAGGACGGGAACTGTGCTGGGGAATAGGGGTTCACTGGTCCAGGTAAAGAAAGAAACATGCAGTGATCCAGGAAAACCATCTCTAAGAACAGTAATTGGAACTACTGTACAGGATTGACTTACAGATCTGTCCATACTGATAGGAAGTCTACATCCGTGTTGAGACGTGGACAAATAGTAAATAAATTAGGAGGAAAAGAGCATTCTTAATTCTAATAAAAATGTAAAAGAATGACAAAGACAAGTGACCATGTTTCTCAGTAGTATGTTAGATAAAATATGGTCATCAGATAAGTTTGAAAGTATAAACAGAAAAGAGCTTGCAGCTTACAACTTTATGTCTAGCTGAATTGTTATTTGAAAAATAAAGGAAGGATAAAGATATTCCCATGTATTCAGGACCTCAAAAGATTTGTTTCATTGTGTGACACCCAGGTTGAAGATATATTTGAATGAATCCATGTATAATAAGGGAAACAACTGCAGAAGTGGGGAAAGGTAAGTAATGTAATAATTACCAATAAGGATTCCTTTTTAAATTAAGGTCAACTCCTATAAAACTTAGGAATATAACATTTTAAGCCAACAGAATGAAACTCAACTCTTCATTAGAAAACAAGTATAGAAAAGAACAGTAACACAGAAAAGTGTATTAAGTATAAAAACTGAAAATCTAGTCTATTAAAATGTTGAGGCCGGGGAGATAGCTCAGTGGCACAACACCTCCTGGCAAGTGGAAGGTCGCAAGTTCGATTGCCGGTGGGAAAAAAAAGTACAGTCTCTCAGGCAAAATAAAAACTAAAACAATACTGAACTATATGTTGCTTTCTAAAGGGAATAATGAGACTGAAAATAAAGGGATAAAAAGCAGGTAAACTTAACCAAAATATCGTCAGCATAGAATCAACATAGTCACATAAGTACCTAAAATTATAGACTTACTGTATATCAGACAGTGAGTGAAACAGTGAAGATATTTTAATGAACCTAAGCCAGAATTAGGCTATCTACAGGCTTTGGGCCAAATCCTGCCTGCCCCATATTTTTGTAAATAAAGCTGTATCAGAACACAAGCACTTTCATTTGTTCACATGTTGTTTATGGCTGCTTTAGTTCTGCAGTGACAGTATAGAGTAGGCCCTGCAAAGGCTATTTGGCCCACAAAGTCAAAGATGGATACAGGTTTAATAAAAGTGTTCTGAAATTGATTGTCATGATGGGTGTACAACTCTGTGACTATATTAAAATCCATTGGGTTGTACACTTCATATTACTGAATTTGATTGTATGTGAATTCATCTCAATAAAACTAGTTTTAAAAGTTATTGCCTAGTTCTTTAAGGGAAAGTTTTGCCAGCCTCAGATAAAAGTGGTGCAAACATACAGTACTGAGCTCAAGTTTTAAGTATTTTTAGGACTTTATACCCAATAGTCTGTTGATGTTGTTATTGTTATAGTTCTAATTTCTTTTCCTCAAAGGGATTTTACACTTACTAGAGTTTTTTGAGTTTTTTTTTATTATTAAATCCATACCAGTTTTTTCAAGCATCTATTTTGTGTAAGATCTTAAGGCCATGGCTCAAAATCATTCAGGCAGCTCATTTACTTTTCAAAATTTATTTTACTTAAAAATTTTGTTATATTTTATTATGAATTTTCACTAATTGTATCTTATGTAAGAACTCAAAGAATGATATTAGTGAGGCTATGTGGAAAGAAAATAGCACTGCAACAATGTTGGTGGCAATATAAGTCTGTATGACCACTATGGAAACCAGCATGAAGAATCTTGTAAAAAAGCAAAACTGGAAATTCCATTCCACCCAGCTATATTTCTTCAGTACAGCTTTCCAAAAAAGTAAAAGGTGTTATATTACAGTGATACATGCATACATGTTTATAGCAGCACAGGAGCCAAATACTAGAAGCCCCCTGTATGTTCAACAGATGATAAAGAAAATGTATATATACACACGCACTAGTTAAGATAGTCTACTAATGCCTATGGACTCATTGAGAGGAAAGGTATATATCTATATTGCTTGATCAACTTTTTATGCCTATATTTTGTAATATTTGCACCTACCTTGAAGATAATAATACACAACATACTAACCATCGTTTCTCCCGCAGTCTTGTTTTGAAATTTTATGCCATTGTTTTTCTTTTTTCTTCAAAATAAAGAATTCCCTACTATCAAAATGACACTCTAAGATTATACATATTGACCCATTTGAAGAGGTACAATAATAACTGCAAACCTCACATCTTCATTAAAGAAGGAAAAAGAGAAATACTTAAGATTGGAGATGTGATTGTAGTTATTTTTACAAATAGACTATCCACAGGAAAGATGTTAAGTTTTAACGTCTATTAAATTTCACTAGGAAAAAAAGAAAATGTGGTATACAAACACAGCGGAGTATTAGTCGTCCATAAAGAGCATAAAGTTTAGTCATTTGTAGGAAAATGCAGTTTGCGACCATAACCTTAAGCCAGACTTCCATGACTCATACACACCCTGGTGATCCAATGGACAGCTATCAAATCAAGAAAGTTGCCAGTCAATATTAAATATCACAGTCCACCCCTTGTCATCTTGACACCTAAACACAGTCCACAAATCATTTAATCTCCAAAGAAAGAAACTAGCGAGTCACTAATTCCATCCTATGTGATATAACTATCCTGGGCACAAGCAAAACACAAAGATTCCTTCCACAAAGTTTCAGTAGTTCTAGTATGTCTTGAAAGTCTAAATCCCCTCTGAGAGTCAATTCAAACTCAGCTGTGAAACAATCAAAAAGTGTGTTCCACTATCCCAGGATACTGTGACACAGAAGCTATTACCATTCCAAAATGGAGGAATACAGGAATTTTAAAAAACTACAACATCACTGAAAACCATCAGGACAAATTTTAATTCTTGTCCAGCATCCGGGGCATATGGTGGTAAAGAATGAGTTCAAGAGGGCATAGGTAGCCACACTGTCAGTGGTGGGGCTGTGATTCCTCTCTTGGGCTGATTCTACATGCTAGCTTCAGCTTACTTTGATGGACATTGTAATTTCCTGAGATCTCCAACATCCCATGGTTTCCATTAAAACTTTGGCCTCAACTCCACACCATCATGGACTGCCCAGTGACATAGGAGCACATTACCTGGACTCCAAAGCCTTCCTTTACAATTAAATGGAAGCCTCCCTGACTCCATACCTCTTGCACTTTGCATCTATGAACAGTTGTGAAGTCTGTTGCCTGCACAAGTAGTAGCCTGCTCCCTATAACCACAGTGGCTTTTGAATGCCTGGACAATTAAGCACAGTGTAATGAATCCTGGGAAACCAATTTTCTATCCAACTCTTCTAAAGCTAGGAATGTAGGTGTTCTTTTCACACATGAAAGGTTTACATTTTTGTATGTTTTAGCCTGCACTGTTTGGAGTCTTGCTGATTCTTGAGATGCCCTCATGTTATCTTTCTTCTTGCACCAGTTCAAGTACTTGGCTTCTTTTTAATAATGCTAATCTCCTCAGCAACCAGACCTTCTTTGGCCCCAAATTTATGTTTCTTTTCTGGAAAAACTTTAAATTTTTCAAATGTTCTTGCTCTGACTTTTGCTATCAATTCTTACTGTAAATCTAGAACAAAGTAACCAACAGTATTCATGCCACAGCCTGAACATTGGGCTGCCTTGAAACTTGCTCCACTAGATAAACTTATCTGCCAATTTTAAATGCAGCTTTATACAAAAATTTAGGACACAGGAAAAATGCTAAAAGGTTCTTTGCTAGAATGCAAAGCAAATAGCCTCTAGTTCAATTACAAAAAGTGTCCTGTTCATGCACGAAGCATCTTGAGCCTGCTCTTTACATTCCTGCCAGCATTTTGTGCTTCTTATCTATAACAAAAATCATGCATGAAGTGCTGCTCACAGCATTCTAGGGCTTGTATATCCCACATCTCCAAACCTTCCCAAATCTCATTCACAAACTAGATTGAAATACACATCAGCAGGTACATTTACAGCAACAACTCCATTTCTCTGGTACCAATTTTCTATTTTGGTCATTTTTTTTTCTGTTGCTGGAACAAAATACCTCACACATACAGCTGTAAAGTGGAAAAGTTTAATTTGCTAAATATTCCAGAAGGTTCCATCCATAGCCAGCTGGATCCAAGAAGAGTAACTGCAACAGTCTAGCATTTTCACTAGAATTTTAAAAGGCGACCCTATCATATCCTGCCTCCCTTCTTATATACGTCATTCTTAACTTCTTCATACCACTCAGCTCTATTTTTCTGTCCTCATATCACTTACCAAATATTGCCAAAATCATACATGGAAAGATGTGGCAGGGTAAAACAAATGAGAGACTGAATAGAGAAATGAATCCTCGCTCATTGGCAAGTCAAGGTCGTCCTTAATATTTGCCCTAGTCAATAATGTATGACAACTGTAAAGATCATGAACATTCATCATAAATGGGTGTAGGGTTGGTTTGAGTTCATAAAATATTAGGGAAAATATATTTTAAATGTAAAAATAAATCCTCCTAGGGCTATAAACAATATATACACAAGTATTTTTACAGTTGTACCACACTATTTAAATTGGCATTTGAAAATATTTGAAACTGAAAAAGACAATGTTAAGCATATCTGTCTTGGAAGAAAATTCTTTGTGGTCCACTCTTTAATATCTTTTGTAATTATAACTTCACCAAGCAGATTGCAAAAGTACATTTACTAAAGGCATGTTAAGTGAATTTCATAGATTACTTCATTTAAAAAATACAATTATTACATACATACAGAGGTGTGAAGGATACTGAATTAGTGAGTCCTTTTACATTTCTATTTGTTTGCTTGAATCAGAAGACTTTTGATTCATACCCTTCATATGGAAATGTGGGTGTCCCAATGTGCCCTGGCATATTAGGCTCTAGCTCATAAATTCAAACTTGGATTTAAACTGTTGAAATTATCATGAGATAGTTTTGTCTTTGTAAAGATAATCTCAGAAATCATAAAAGTGAGTCTACATTTTCATTGCTAAACTTATATTTGTTTTGTATTCAGAGAGAGGTAACTACTTGTATATCTCCATAAAATTTCCCAAACATCATCGCCTGGGAACTCTTAAGGATGATTTCCTTACTGAAATTCTCCACATGTGAAACAGTTTCCCTATTAGCACTTCCATAATTTTCTTTAGTTTTGGGAAGCTGTTCAACAATGAAAGAGTAGGATTAAATATAGGTCTAAAAGTTAAATAAAAAGCAAAAACATGGAAACATCGCAGTAGGTCTATCTACAATGCAATGCTGACCCTCATGGGATAAGTATTACTCAAAGTGCTAGCAAAATGTTAGAAGTCAACCACATGCAACTGACATTGAAAATATGATCAAGGACATTAATTCATTTATTTTTGTCTTGAAGAAAAAAAGGCAAGTTCTGCCTTCATTGTCTGAAAAGTGCCAATCAGGAAGACTGACCATGAGTTCAGCCTTCAGCTGTTGTAATTCTCTCTACCAGGGGCCTTTATCAAAACCACTGCGCAGCACGCATGTACAGAGTGCAACACGGAAAACACTGATACCATAGAGGCTAGACTATTATAGATTGTGCCTGACTCAGACATTCCCCAAGTGAGCTGAAATAAATCTTTTGGCCATTCTCTAGAAAGAATGACTTTACGACCTGTTAAATGAGAATATTAGAACTAATGTAGCTTTCTATTATATAACTTGTGCATGGATTTTAATTCATAAGTACAAATGTAGTACATAGTATTTGCATTATTTATGGGAAGGTAGTTATCGAAACATAACACTTTAATTCCTATGTTCATCAAGTTTTAAAGTACATGTCACAAATACATATGTTTAACTCATACCACTTCTTTGAATTCCAGACCATATAGTAAAGTACTGTGTTTCAAGTTTTGTCTCCTCTAAAATTGCTCTTGGCAGTATTGACAGGTGAGAAAATAACTTTGATATAATAAATTTTGTTTATAAATCACCCACTCTCCGGTATTGCATTCTCTTATAGCAGCACAAAACAGACAATTACAGTGAAATTCTAAAAACATTTTGCTTCATATATTTATAAAGTTATTATAGATTTTATATATATTCTGTGAGAATGAGAGCAATATATCTTTCTCATAGGTATAAATATTATGAAGATGGAGAACAAGAATATTGTATTTATCATTGCACCTTCAGCTTTGTGCCTTACAAATTAGTTGCTAATCAAAAATATTACTTTATGAAAATACGCATGTACTATGGCCCTACTTCAAGATTGGCCTTACCTTCAAGATTATTGGCTTTACCTTCAAGATTACTTTAGAATCCTAGAGTCCTACAGTCCAAACATCTCTGTCTTTCAAACTAGACCCTCCCCCCCGCTAATTCAATATTTGCAATTCTCCGTAGCTTACTTATCTTTTCTTAGCAGCTTTTCTTCCCCAATATATTATTTATTTAACTACCATGGCTATTGTGTATTGCTTGCCTCTCCACACTAGAAATCATGTACAATGATAGCAAAAATTATGCCTATTTTGTTGAATGCTGTTTCAATTTAAAACTCGAGTGTCTTTTCCAGATATCTAAAACAGAAATGCTTAGAAATTGTTGCAGTTACATTTGACTTTTGCAGTTATAATCACTATAGAGTTATCAGTATTTTATAAACATTCATTGGATGAAAATGATTTACTATTTCTAAAATTTACTATCCATTAAACATCTGATCCAAAAATTGTTTCTCCTTTCCATTGATACTTCTACTATAATTAATTATGGTGTATAAGATTATGTAACAACAACAAAATGATACTGCTCTTGCCCCTCACCGACCAAATAGCAATGTCTGAAGTCATCTGTAGTTGTTATAGCTTGGGATGGAGAATGCCATTGGCTTTTTGTGGGTAGAAGGCAGTATCATTAATGCGCAGGGAGGCTCCTCACAATTAAGAATTATGAAGTGCAGATCAAACTGAGGATGAGTGATGCTGAACTATTTTCTCCACGGTTCACACTCCTACTCTATCTCCTAGTTAACTAGCACTGTGACATGCCAAAGGCTTTCCTTCAGATCTTTCCTATACTTTCTGTTTTGCTTTGACTTCAGGCTTACCGCTTGAGCTTTGATGAGTGCTACTATGGAGACTGAAGTGTTTATAAAGGTTCCTGACCTTTGTTTTAGTAAATACTGAATTTTCCTTTTTGTATACAGCTCAGAACATGGACATACACTAACATTATCTCTGATGGTGGGTCTGAAATAACCATGGTTACTTAATCTCTTTTTTTAACCTAAATTCTCACTTCAAAATAAAATTTTATTTATTACTCAATAACTTTCACTTACATCAAGTATCAAAGAGCAAAAACTTATTATATAGATATGTGCTACCATAGTTTTATGTCTGATACAACCATTTAAATCACTGAATTTAAAATCCCATTTGATTTCAAATAATCTATTTTCTTTGAAACACCATTTTACCAAAGTTGTCAGTTGACCAGTAATTGTATATATTCTGGACATCTGGATTATGGCTAAAAATGACTAGACTTTCACAGTTCATTTTTTATAATTCCTGAAGGACTTCTAGTGTAATTCACTTTCTACACAGAAAATAAAATATGAATTGGGACTCACTCATGCTGAATGAAGTAAAATACATATTAAGTACTAAAATAATTTCTATAGAGGCCAAATAAAAGAATGAAAACCCCAGGATATAATTTTTCTGAACTTTCTTTCTTCCTTTTTTTTTTTTTTTTTTGGTACAGGGAACCAAACTCAGGACCTTGCACCTGCCAGGTAGGTACTGTGCTGCTGACCTAAAACTCTGACTGAACTTTCTTATTTACTATAGTATCCTCACTATATCATTAACACATAAGTGGTGTTCAAGTAATGTTTTAGGTATAATAAATATGACCTATGAATTTTATTTCTTGTTACTTTTCTTGTCATTTAATGTTGGGTAATGGCACGGATTTTTTTTTTTTAGGAAATTAACAGTGGTTGTTCTATTACATATTGTTACCTTCAAAAATAGTTACTCAGATAACTAGATCTAGGCATGTAGGATTGATCAAGCAATTAAATGCTAACTATTCCTTTCAATAAACCAATAGAACTTAGTAGTATAATTACCTTTTAAGAAAGATTCTGAGTCTGTGTTGAAGCTTACTGGAGAAAATGGTGGGAAAATAAGCAACACTTGCATGAGTATCAAAATGGCAAGGGAATCACTCATTGGACTTTCTGATGTAACCCAGATTCACATTCTGTATCTCTTGGTTTTATGTAGCTTAATTTTCTCACATCAATTTAAAGAAAACTATTATATTACATATCAGTTGATTTCTGTCCACATAATATTTTGTCACTTGCTTACATTGGTTTCAGTTTCTGGTTATATATGTGCAAAGGGAGCTAGGACAAGTGTTTGTTGGGTGTGTGTGTGTGTGTGTGTGTGTGTGTGTGTGTGTTAAACAGAAGTGTACTATAAGTAGACCAAAATGTTATTTAGTTGTCATGACACATTTGGAGTTATTGATACTAGTTGTTGGGAATCTATGATTTTAAATTAGGCCAAAGAAGGAGAGAAATAACTGTGTGTGAAGGTACCTAACATGGAATTTGCAAAAATTCAGAAATTAAGAAGTCTGACATATGGTCATTTTGAAGTCTTATGAATGAAACATAATTTATTTTCTGTTGCACAACCAATTATGATAAGTTTAGTGACTTAAAACAACACCCATTATTTGTTACCACAGACCAGAATTCCAGAAACAGATTGAGTACATCCTTTCCTCAGGGTCTCATCACAAATAGATAAAGGTTTTGGCTGATACCTGGTACCCACCTGGGGCTCAAAGCCTCTTTGAGAGCTGGTTTTTCGAAAGAATAAATAAAATTGATAAACCCTAGCCAAGCTTATCAAAAAAAGAAAGAACTCAAATTCATGCAATAAGGAATGAAAAGGATGATATCACTATAGATCCCACAGAAATTCAAAAGATCGTTAATACCTATTTTGAAAATCTTTACTTCCATAGGATAGAAAACTCAGAAGAAATGGACAGATTCCTAGAAATGTATGAATTACCAAAATTGAATCAGGAAGATACAAAAATCCTGAACAACCCAATATCAATTAATGAGATTGAAAATGTCATTAAAAACTTACCAACAAAGAAAAGTCCAGGCCCTGATGAATTCACAGCAGAATCCTATAAAACATTCAGAGAAGATTTAATGCCAACACTTCTCAAACTCTTCAGTGAAATTGAAAAGGAAGCAATTCTCCCTAATTCATTTATGGAGGCAAGTATCATACCAAAAGCAGAGAAGAACTCAACCAAGAAAGAGAACTATAGGCCAATATCCCTAATGAGCATAGATGCAAAATAATAAAATACTAGCAAATAGAATGCAGCAAATCATAAGGAAAATTATACACCATGACCAGGTTGGATTTATTCCAGGAATGCAGGGATGGTTCAATATTCACAAATCAATTAATGTAATACATCATATCAATAGAGCCAAAGATAAAAACCACATGATCATCTCAATAGATGTGGAAAAAGCTTTCAATAAAGTCCAACAGGCATTCATGTTCAAAACCCTAGAAAAAATAGGAATAGATGGCTGTTACCTCAATCTGATCAAAGCCATCTATGACAAACCAACAGCCAACATCATACTAAATGGACAAAAACTGAAAGCTTTCACTTTAAAGTCAGGAACAAGACAAGGATGTCCACTGTCAACACTGCTATTTAACATAGTTCTAGAAGCATTAGCCAGAACAATTAGACAAGATAGAGAAATAAAAGGAATAAGGATAGGAAAGGAAGAAATTAAACTATCACTATTTGCAGATGACATGATACTTTAAATGGAACACCCCAAAAACTCCACAAGAAAACTCCTTGACTTAATTGACAAATTCAGCAGAGTAGCTGGATACAAAATCAGCACCCAAAAATCAATAGCATTCCTATACACGAACAACAAACAGACTGAGAGAGAAATTAAGGAAACCAAACCTTTTACAATAGCATCTAAGGAATTGAAGTATTTATGAATCAGTCACACAAAGGATGTAAAAGATTTATTCAATGAAAACTACAGTATTCTGAAAAAAGAGATCAAAGAGGATTTCTATAAATGGAAGAATATCCCTTGTTCATGGTTAGGAAGAACCAACATTGAGAAAATGGCCATACTACCAAAATTGTTGTACAGATTCAATGCAATTCCCATTAAACTACCATTAGCATACATAACAGATCTAGAGAAAACATGCCTTAAATTCATCTGGAACCAGTAGAGACCCAGAATAGCCAAAGCAACCCTGGGCAACAAAGATAAGTCAGGTGGAATCATAATCCCTGACCTGAAATTATACTACAAAGCTACTATAATAAAATCAACCCGGTACTGGCTCAAAAACAGACCTGAGGATCAATGCAACAGACTGGTAGATGCAGCCATAACCACAAACACTCTCAACCACCTAATATTTGACAAAGGGGCCAAACAAGCTCACTGGGAAAAAGATGGCCTGTTTAATAAATGGTGCTGGAAAAATTGGCTTGCCTCTTACCAAAAACTGAAAATAGACCCAAGTCTATCACCATGCACCAAACTCAAGTCAAAATGAATCACAGATCTCAATATTAAAACAGAAATGCTAAATATATTGGAAGAGAAAGTAGGTAAAAACCTTGAAGACATAGGAGCAGGCAGAGAGTTCATGAACAAAAATCAAACTGCAAGAGAAACACTTCAAAGAATCAATAACTGGGACCTCATCTTACTGAAAAGTTTTTGCACATCTAAAGAAATCACCAGCAAAGTAAAAAGAAAACCCACAAATTGGGAAAAAATCCTAGCTGGCTATCCCTCAGACAAAGGTCTTCTATCTAGAACATACAAAGAATTAAAAAACATGTACCTGTCCAAATTCAAAGACCCAATCCACAAATAGGCATCTGAGATGAATACACACATCTCAGATAAAGAAATAAAAGTGGCAAATAAATATATGAGAAACTGTTCTACATCTTTAGTCATTCAAGAAATGCAAATAAAACCAACATTGAGATTTCATCTCACCCCATTAAGGATTGGCCAGTATGAAGAAATGATCCAATAACAAATGTTGGCAAGTCTGTGGAGAAATAGGGACTCTTCTGCACTGCTGGTGGGATTACAGACTGGTGAAAGTACTGTGGAGAGCAGTTTGGAGATCCCTCCGCAAACTTGGTCTAGAGGTTCCATTCAAACCAGCAATTCCCCTTCTAGGTATTTTCCCAGAAGATCTGAAAACATCATATCACCGTGATGTATGCGCACCCATGTTTATAGCAGCGCAATTTGTAATAGCTAAATTGTGGAAGCAACCCAAATGTCCATCCACAGAGGACTGGATAAAAAAACTGTGGCATTTTTACATAATGGAATATTACTCAGCTATAAAGAGGGGCAGATTTGGGGCTTTTGTAGGCAAATGGTCACAATTAGACACCATACTCATAAGTGAAATAAATCAAAGGTGCATATGCAAGCAACACATTGTATCACTAGTGTAAGAACCTGAAGGTGGGAATATAAATTAAAAGGTGTGAAGGGAATGTGCTCAGAAGTAAAGAACAGATGGGATGAGGGGGAGGAGAGAAGGAAGGAAGGGGCAAATATGTATGTATGTGTGTACGTACGTGCAGGATGGCTAACATGGTTCCACTATTGTCTTATGTCGCTTTATGGTAAGGAATAGTTGATGATTGGTTGCTTGATCAATCTTGTATGTCCATATGTATTTTCCTGAGCATACACTTTGAAGTTATCAATGTGTAATACAACAACCATTGTTAATTCCCTGTCACTTTGTCTATAATTCAACTTTGATTGTACTGTTCTTGTGCTACTTTGTGTCTCTTTGTTAATGCTTTCCTCTTTTTTGTCGTTCTTTTTCTTTTATACTTACAAAAAAAAAGGCCTCTTTGAAGCTTACATGGTTGTTCTGGGAAAATCCAATGTAAAAAAAGTGACTATCATGTGTAGATGGGAACAAACGACTAAAGAAAGAGGCAGATATGTTCAAGACCGCAGAGGACAATTTATTGTTGATTTAGTGCCAGAAGTATGGTAAAGGGCGCGAGGAAAATGAGTTCACAGGCTGATCAGGACAAAGGTGAGCCACACGCAAGCTCACACCTGGTTGACACCTGATTTATCTCAAGATGTTTAGCATGGACAAGGAAGGCATATTCCTGGTGCTGACAGCGTCAGAGTCGGGAGTGTGCACACACCGCTCTAGTGATTTTGTTTACTTATAGGGTGCTGGAAAAATAGGCCGCTCTTACTCAGGGGCAGTCGTAGCAGTTATGATGAAGATAGTCAGGTCGAGGTGGATCTCTAAAGTACTTGTTTGAAGAAGTACGCTCCTTGCAACTGTGGAAGATGTGTGTGGTAGCTTAACTAATGATCAACTTGTAAGCCCAGGTGAACTGATTCAGCATGGTCCTGGGTATAGAAAGCCCACCTGAGGTTGCCAACAGAAGAAAAGGGAGAGCTGGAGGGGAAGATGGGTGTTGTTGATTCTCCGGGAGAAGCTTGTCATGCTGTTTCTCCTGATGTGATCTCAGTCGTTCTCATCGTCGGAGGAGCTCAGTTCCTCACTGTCGCTGAGGATGGCTGTGCTCTTTGGGGGAGCTCTGCTCCTTGCCCGCAGCACTGCTTCCTGGCTCCAGTGCAGGTCTGTCAGAAGGCACAGATCTTTCATCCCACTGGCACAGACTTTCTAGCTTCCACCACTTGACTTTGGGCCTTCCCAATGCAGACCCTTGGTACAGACTTGCATGAGGCATTGTCGTGGTCTCTAGGCCTCCAGCTGGACTCGTGCAGGATGTTGCCAAGATCTCTAGGTCTTCAGCTGGACTCCCGCAGTACATTGTCATGGGATCCAAGCCCTTATCTGGATTCTTTGGATCTCTAGTGAGTGGACAGATCTCTTGTGCTCTTCTACATTTGACTTTTGGGCGAATATTATAAAGTAATCCTATAAATTATGTGTCCTGTATTAAGTCTATTCCCTTGCAAACCCTGACTACAACATTTTGTTACCTCATTTCTTAAAATCCATGGAAGAGAAAGTCTGTTATTTCTAGGCCTTCTTTCAGTTGGCTCATCTGATTGTTAGGCTAAGAACAATTTCCTTTGGGTTAACAAAAGAATAACTAATTTGAAGCCCTAATCAGTCTACTAATATTCCTTTACTATGACACAACAAAAAATAAGCACAGGAGGGTTGACTCATTTTATGCAACACTCAAAGCACTAATGCCATAAACAGCATATACTCCATTGGGCAGAAATAGTAGGAACTATCTCAAAATTCTGTCAATTACCAGATCAGTTTGAGCAGACATTGCCTTTGGTACCAATAAGTGAGTAGAAACACAGAACTAAGGGAAAATCATACAAAATCTAGAAGAAATCTTGTGTTAGTTATAACAAAATACATGAGGAATAAACTTCTAAAAAAAATCTGTTTGAACTCCTGGATTTAGAGGATCCAGTCTCTGCCCAACCGGTATCAATACTGTAGGGTCAGTTCTAAGGCAGCACATCACGGCAGGGAGTGCAGAGCATAATCACCTCATGACCATGGCTGGGGAGCTGAGCAACAGACAGGGAAATGAAGGGTCCTAGGTCCCCCAGTTCCTCTCAGGAGCATACACAGCCCAGGGAACTAAGACTGACCACCCACCAGGTCCCAATCTGTAGACCTGCCACCACTACCCAGTAATGTCTTCCTGAAGGTCAAGTCTTCAATGCATGGACTTCTAGAGACATTCAAAATCCAAACTTCACCACCTTGGCTGCCTACGGAGAACAGAGGGCTCAAGTGGTAAGAAGGAAGAAATGGTTTCAGAGGCAGGAGCACATGCAAGAATGGCGTTCTCTTTGTGAGAAACAGTAGCAATTTGCATGCATAGAGTAAAACCTGCGTGAACATAGTCTAAAGTACGTGTGACATATTTTATAGAGCTTCAATGAATTTACCAGAAAAGTTGTGCCACTTATTGAGGGAAAAATCACTCCAGTTTTAGCACTTATAACACACTGTACATTCTAACACAGATTTAACTTTGTCTACATTTAAGCTACTTACTTATAATGGTACAAATTTTAGGAATTAAATAGTGAACTATGTTAATATATTTTGTACCATTTTAGTGTTACCTGCTCTAACTAGGCTCAAAAACCAAAGACACACACAGTAGCAAACAAACAGGCAAGAAGAGAAAATAATAAAATTTTAGAGTTTTATTCCCTTTAATGTTCCAGCCTCCTTCTCTAAGATATTACAGTCCATGGAATTTTTAAGATTCTTAGTGTTTTAAAAATGGAAAATATCTTAAAGTCTGAGCTCTACAATAAAAATATCCCTCTTCTATGGAGAAATGTTTTGTGAATATACTCCTGGTAGCAACTTTAAGCAAAAGTAAACTTTTCATCTTCAATCTTGCCAGATTTTGTGGTAAACTGTCTCTTGTCTTCTTGCTCTGGAATTAGATTTATTTCTGAGCTGCTATGTAGCGAAATGTAGGCAATCATTACTTCCTGCTTAGCTGTAAGCTGCAAGAGAAGGTATAACTCTATTCTCATAAAATATTTCTATTCTTTCTGTAACCATTCCCTCCTATAAAGAGGAATATGTTTAGAATATATCGTCCTCAGATATTTGAGATGGAAACTGTGTTTTAGAAAGCTTGTGACATCAAACACAAGAAACACAGCATTTTTATGAATGGAATTAAATATTGAATCTACCAATAAAAAGAATATATGACCGTTACTACTACAGAAGATGAAAGTGAACACGTCTTTGGACCGTATTGTTTCTTGTGATGAGATTATGAAACCAAAGCAAATCAACAGATCATCATCTTCCCATGAAAAGACGGCTAGAGATTATGGTGATGCATCAGCAGCAGCACTCACTGTCCGTTCAAGGACATTCACCAAGGTCAGCAGCTGCACGGGGTGGATGGTGAAGCACAGGCTAGCCAGAGTAAGGCGATTTGAAAAAGAAAAAAGGTACAAAGATCTAATCCAGAATCAGGAGTATTTTGAATAATCAGTAGTGCTTCCACTGAATCCTGGGTATGGCTTGCAGACCGCGTCTGGGGAACAGGCCATCTTGGGAAATGGGTGCGCTCCTCTGGATGGAGGTGAGTGTGGCAGCTGCCAGTCTGCACTCAGCCTAACTGCCACTCCCACCGGTCCTCGCTGGGCTAGTTCGTTCACGCACCGAGACTCAGAGCCCAGACAGTGAGATATTTAGGAGGAGGGCCTCCATGGACCAGAACACTCTGGGCAGCACAAGCTAGAGAGACTCTCAAAGGGTAACAATTGTGATAGGACCATACCTCTAGGGGTAGACATAGGCAGAGTTTACAGTTCTGGCTTCAGACCTAGTACTGGGTACCATAGGAACTATAAGACAAAAGAAAAGAAAAAGCAGACTTTGTGGTGCTTGGAGCCTGCAAGCCTGGGGGTGATTGGGAGACTGCAGAGCTACACATAGGCTGTCTTCTTCTGGTCCTCAGATGCCACTAAAATCACAGACTAAAGAGCTGCATGACTGGGGTGCATAATCATTGGGAAGCATAGAAAAGACTCAAGATCCACAGTGGCAGAGACTGTCTTCTGCTGGTTCCCACAGGAAATTTTGGGCCAGAGATTCTACAAGCAGCAGAATCACAGAGACCCACGAGTACAAGGGGCAGAGAAAGATGCTTCAATTGCACAGGGCTGATGCTGTCTCCTGTCTGACCCCAGAGGTCACTGCCATCATCGCTGGCCAGAGAAAGGCTCAATAGACTAGGGCATAGCTATAGACGTAGCACATCATGGTCTTAGAGGGGAACCAGAGAGAACCACAGGACCTGCAGCAGGAGCACCACACAATATCCCAAGGCTGATAGCTGTGGAGGGAGGGACATGAATGCTCTGCCGTCATCCTGAGAGCACCGGAGACTCCTGTGCGTGATAATCTAAAAACAGCAGCACACACAGGCTGCTTTAAGACAGCCAGCAGCACCAGCCCTCTCAGTCACTCCCTCCTGCTTGTGCACACACAATGCAAAGAAAAGGTTCCTGATTTCCATCCATGGTGGGCTGGCTGCCAGAGGGTAACAGAAAGGCAGAGGGGCATAGAGGGGAAAAGTGCTACAAAGGGGAAGCCAAGGAGGGAGATACACTCTTTCAGGTCACGCTCTAAATGACCCACCTTCTTCTGCCCAGGCCGAGCTCCAAAGAGCACACCCAGCTCTGAACACATCAGTGGATTAATCCAGTCATGAGTATAGAGTCCACATTATCCAGTCTCTTTCCAAAAGCCCACTGCTGAACCCACGTGCCTCTTAGGGGTTATTCTCCATCTACACTATGACACCAACGAAGGAGGATTATTGTGCAAAACTTACACAAACTCATAATTACAATGAGAAAACAAGGCACCGAAAGGCCCCCAAAATCTTTTGATTCCTCAAAGGTGACCCCGGGGATATGGAAATGCGTGAGAGTTTCTTTAAAAAGAATTCAAAAAGTGATAGTTAAAGTGATCAAGGAGATCAAAAAGACCCAAATAAACAGGTGATTAAGTCAATGACTGAAATTATCAACCTTAAAGAAGACACACAGAAGAATTTGAATAAACTAAGGACTACAGCGTAGCATATGAAAGACCATTTTAGTAATGAGATAGAAGTTATGGGAAAATAATCACATCACACAGAAATGTCAGAAAAGAAAACTTCATTAAGTCAAAATAAAAACTCAGTTGAAAGTGTTTGCAATTAGACAAGATGTGTCAGAGGAAAGGATGTCAAAACTTCAAGACAAGTTGGACATACTACAACTCAGGCCATAATAATGAAAAAACAACAAAAAATAATCAGGAGCTCCCAAAAGACTATAAAATAATAAATTCAAAACTCACCAAGGTAATGGGTGTAGATGTTAATGACAAATTAGATGTTAATGACAAAAACATTATTCACTAAAAATTTTGTGTGATTACGAGAAATTCAGAAGAAAGAAAAATTTTAAAACTGTTAGAATTGTCAAATCATTTGTATGGGAAAATACATCCAAATAACAGATTTCTAAACAGATGTCTTAAAGGCCTAAAGTTAGGGCTTTCAGTTTTTTCAATTCCTAGAAGAAAATAATTGCCAACCCAGATTACTATATCTTTCAAATATGTCCTTCAATATTAAATGAGAAACAAAGAACTTCCACGATAAGGAAAAACTAAGAAATTCATGAAGACAAAGCCATTAATTCAAAAAAATATTTGCTTTAAACCGATATGATAAGGATGACACACATGGAGGTCAAGGCAAAGTTTTGGGGATTTTATTTCGTTACCAGGAATCAAACTCAGGACCTTGCACTTGCCAGGCAGGCGCCTATGCCACGAAGCTATATCCCCAGCCCAAGGGAAAGTTTGACCCTTCACAAGAGAAAGGCTAAATGAAGAAGAGCAGAAATGAATCAAGCCCTGGAAAAACAACATAATGATGGAAGTTAGTTCATACCTTGCAATAACACTCAATGATCTTAATTCTCCAACAAAAAGTCAAAAACTGGCAGATTGAATCAAAAACAAGATTCCTATGCAGCATGCGTATAAATCATTAACAAGAGACAAACCTTGTTAACAAGACATACACAGACTGAAATTAAAATGATAGAGGACAATCCTCTAAGAAATTAGAGTTCAAACACAAGCACTTGTAGATATTCTAGTATACAGCAATGTTGATTTCAAGCCAAAACTGGTTAGAAGAGATAAAAAAACACCACACCCTGGCAGAGGAAACAATGAAAAAGAGATAACAGTTGAACATATATATGCACCAAATATCAGTATACCCATTTTCATAACACAAACACTCTTGATAGAAAAGGACAGATAGCCAAAACTACAACCACAGTGGATGACAGCAATACCCATGTCACCGTCATAAACACACGGGTCATCCAGACAAAAGTAACAAAGAAAGTTTAGAATTCAGCTCCAGTGGAAATCAAATGAATTTAACAAGTATTTTCAGAACGTTCCATCCAACAGCAGCAGAACACACATTCCTCTGAACAGCCCAAGGAATTTTCTCCAAAATAGAATGTATTTTAGACCAGCAAGAGAGTCCTAACAAATACTAAAGCTGTACTAATCTCATACATCTAATCAGATCACAACAGAATGAAACCAGTAATAGTGAAAGAAACTACACAACCTGTACAAACACAGGAAGATTAAAAAACACAAACAGGGGAACATTTTTGAATGATCATGGGTCATGCATGAAATCAGAAATTTAACAATTCTTAAAATTAAATGACTATGAAGTACAACATTTCAGAATCTGTAGAACACAGTGACAGCTGTTGTAAGTGGGACATTTATAATTATGATCATCTACATTAGAAAATAGGATTATTCCTAAATAAATAAAGTAACACCACCATCTTAGAAAAACAACAATCCCAACTAGTAGAATGAAATACACTCTAAAGACTAGAGAAGATTAACAAAATGTAGATTACAAAACAGTACAAAGTATTAATGAATCAGAGTTGGAACTTTCAAATCATAAACAAAACCTGTAAACCTTAAGCCAATTTGCTAAGAGTACAAGATAAAACATTTACATCAATAAAATTAGTAAATAAAATGTGAAATTATAGCAGATATCACTACAACTCAGAAGATTACTAGAAACCATTTTGAAAACTATATTCCAATAAATTAAAGATCAAGAAGAAAAGGATATATTGCTAGACACATCTTCCTTACCAAATGGAACCAAGAAGATTTAAAAATCTGAAAAGATCCACGATAAGAATTGAGACAGAAGTAAGAATACTCTAAGACCTGATGGATTTATTACTGGGTATTTTTTTAAGGAAAGGCCTTACCATGTAGTTCAGCATGGTCTTGAACTCACTATATAACCCAGGCTGGCCTAGAACTCCCAGCAATCCTCGTGCCTCAGCCTCCTGAGCTCAGGGATTACAGGCATGAGCTTCCCCTCCCAGCCTATCAGACCTCCTAAGAGATATAAGGCCTGTACCCTTATAACTCCTGCATGTAATTAAAGGAAAGGAGCGCTTCCAAACTCACTCCATGAAGCCAGCATCACCAAGGTACTAAAACCAGAAAAGGAGTCAAGAAAGAAATAATACTGCTGTCCAAAATCTTTCATAAACACAGAAGGAAAAATCCCCAGTAAGGATCTTGCAAACAGAATTAAACAATTCAATAAAAAGAAGGGAAGGAAAGGAGACATAAAAAGAGTAACAGTGTTATATACATGCACCAACACCCTGTGGTGTATGTAATCTTTACATACTGAGAAAATACACTAATAAAAAAATTTTTCAAAAGTAAAGATCAACTAGAAAGACTTAATTCCAGGATTTGGGGTGATGTTTCAATCTATGTAAATTAATAAGTGTAATACACTACCTAAGTTGAATCAAGGCTAAACATCACATGGTTATCTTAGTGGATGCAGAAATCTGATGGAAAGAGACTTAGCAGGCTCTTACTTCAAACTGATGAAAGTAGTCTATGAAAACCCACTGCCAATATCACACTGCATGTGAAAACCTAAAAGTATTTCCTCTAAAATCAGGAGCAAATAAGGGTGTCCATGCTCATCACTCTGCTTTCCAGATCTGAAAGATTAACCAGAGTTTTCGGGCAAGAGAAAGGGGGGAAAGGTTCTGAATATGAAAGGAAGATCCCCAGTTGTACTTATTTGTAGATGACATAATATTCTACATAGAAACGCCCTCAAAACTGCACCAGAAGACTTTTCTATCTTATAAATAAATGCAGCAAGTGGCAGGATTCAAAATCAATATAGAAAACGTCAACTGTGTTCTTGTACACTAATAAGGAGTCCACCTGGGAAGAAATCCAGAAAATTGTTAATCCCATTGACAATGGCTTAGAAAAGGAATTAAATATCTGGGAACCAACCTAACCAAGAAGGTGAAGGATCTCTGAAATAAAAACTACAGAATCCACAGTAAAGAAATTGAAAGGGATATTAGAAAATGGGAGGATATCCCTTGTTTTAAGATCAGCAGAATTAATATTCTTAAAATGGCATATTACCTAAAGTGATCTACAGAAAAAAATAGAATCACTATTAAAATCCCTACAGCATTCTTTCCAGAGCTAGAAAAACAATCCTAAAACTCTTATGGAAACAGAAAAGACCCAGAACAGCCAAAGCAATCCTGACCAAAAATAGCAATGCCGGAGGCATCGCAATACCAAATTGCAAATTAGATTAGAAACTCATAGTAAGAAAACAGCTTGGTATTGGGATAAAAATAGCTACATAAGCCAATATAATAGAACATAAGTCATAAAAAACCCCTGTGCCAAATGCCATCTCTTTTCTAAGGAAAGGCCAAAAAATATATTGCAGAAAGGACAGCCTCTTTGTCAAATGATGCAAGGAAAACAGGATGTCTTCATGTTGAAGATTTAAACCCATCCCTCACCCTGTAAAAGACCTGGATGTTAAACAAAACTTTTAAAATTTCTAGAAGAGAACATAGGGGGAAAATTTGATGCCACAGGCATAAGAAAAGACTTTTTGCACAGAAGTCCAATACCATAAGAAATAACAGAGAGAGTCAACAGATGGGATTAATCAACTTCAAAACTTCTGCAAAGCAAACAACAAAGTGCAAAGACAACCTCGGAGAAAATTTTTGCTACCTGCCTTTCTGATAAAAACTAAAGTCTGGTATATTAAAAAAAAACTGAAAAATTTCACCCCTGTGCAAACAAGTTGCTCAATCAAAAAGTGTACAAATAAACTGATAAGACACCTTTCAAAATAAAAAGTACAAATGACCAATAAGTACGTGAAAATATATTCAATAATTTTAGCCATGAGGAAAAGTCAACCATAAGATTCTATCTTACTCCAATCAGAATGTCTGTTATCAAGAACATATAAAAGCAATAAATGTGAAAATACTGAACAAAAGAACTCTCCTACATTGTTTGTGGCAGTGTAAACTAGTGCAGCCACTATGGAAATCAGTGTGGAGATTTCTCAAAAATAACAAATAGAAGTTTCACTTGACCCAAATATACTTCTTTTGGGTATATTCCAGTGTCTTGGTTACTTTTCTCTCATTGCTGAGACAAAACACCTGACACCCAGAATTAAGGAAAGAAAGGTTTATTTAGCTCACAGTCTGTGGAGGTTGCGGTCCATACTTGGCTGGCTCCAAGGCAGAGTGGCACTTGGAAATGGGCAACCATTTGTGGCAGCAGAAAACAGCAAAGCAACAAGAGCAAAAGAGAGGAGCAGTGGCAAACAGCCTCTTTTTTTTTTTTCTTAGACTTTATGCAAACTATCCGTGGTGGGTGGTGTAGTTCTCACACCCATAATCCTAGCTTTGGACTATGGATCAATCAAAAATCTAGAACAGAAGCCCACCCCATGACTGCATGAGGATTTGGGGAGACACGCAGACACAAACCATAGCATCCAGAAAGAACTAAAGATATCATAATATGATACACAAGCACCCATGTTCTTTGCAGCACAATTTGCAATAGCTAACATGTATAAACAGTCTAAATGCTCTTTAACAGATTAATGGATAAAGCAAATATCTTCCAGCATAAAAAGAAAGAAGAATGATAAAAAGGGAAATAGAACTTCACTTTTCATATAATACATGTAAAAATCAAAGGAAGGCAAGTGACTTTGACATTACGTAGGTAGCATTAAAGCAATGATTTATTATCTTTCCATTTAGAATATAGTTTAATATTTCTTTCTATGCAATGAATAAAGACAATTAAAAGCAAATCAAGACATACATAAGATGATAGGACAGCCATAAACACCTGACATAGAAAACCTAGACGTAATTTCTACAACTGTCACTGTGAAAATGGTGTTTGGATTTGCTGACACCAAAATGTTTCTACCCACCTGTGGGCTTCTCATGAAGTCAATTTCTGTTTCGTCACGGACTAACATGCTTGTGTTAAAATTATAGTCGCCTTTACTTTGAGAACTTAATGATTAACTTGCTACTCTAAGCAAGAAGGTAACCTCTCACTGTATACAGTAAGGCAAAACCCCAAGTAATAATAGTTTTCAGATATTGAGCAACAGCGCTTCAGGATTGATATCTGAGTGAAAGGAACGAATGAAAGGCTACAAGAACATTAGCTAATTCTTCTTAAAACTAGGGTAAAGAACCTAAGAGAACTCAGAGATTTCACTGAAATGAGGAAAACAAGACTGGAATATCAATGGGTCAAAGTAGCTGGGATCTGCCAACCAGTATATCGACCATTGATTTTCAGTACTTGATGTAATAATGACATAGGTTTCCGTTTTTACTCTAGTGGAGGTACTCAGAGTGAAAGGAACTCTGGGTGATGCTTTTCCGTGGAACACACATGGTTGGTTGGTTATATTAAAGTACAAGAGCATTATTAAGTTTTTAGACATGGAAAATGGATGAGGAAATAGTTAAGCATGCATTATTGTCCAAAATTATAGCCCGTCCATTACAATATAGGGTTAATCAATATATTTGTTGCTAATATTGATATCCTATATTGATAGCTTTAATTTAGTCAGTGCAACTATCATTTATTTATTCAAGAAAATGATTTGGATATTTATTGAGGATTTAGTGTACACTAGACACTGCTAACTAGGAAAGAATATGAACAAATTTCTTGTTCTTCTAAATTATTTAGAAGAAGTGGCAAAGGAAAATAAGATAACTAAGATACAATATGTTAGAGATGAGAGTCATGGAGAAATTTAAAACATTGAGAAGGTGGATAAGAGTTACTGAATTGAACGGGAGAGAAGATATAATTTTACATAGGTCAGTCATATGAAGAGAGTAACATTTTCAGACAAGAGTCTGCCTATGTTGATTTGAGAATGCCCAGGAGACAAATTTCTTTGAATCAGGTGAGGGAGACAGTGAAGTGGGAGAGCAGATCAAATAAATATGCAAGAAACAAAAATCATGGAGCGCCTTTTAGGTCAAACTGAAACATGTTAGCATTTGTTCTTAAACAAATTCAAAAAACATTCATGAATTCTGAGCCATGAAGAAACATAATCAAAGTTTCATTTCAAACGGTCACTTTAGATTCTGGATTGAAAGTAGATTTGAGGAAGGTAAAAGTAGAAATGGGGAACACCACCGGAAGAGTGTTGTCAAAATGTCAGTGAAAGTAATAAAGGCCTCTTCCAGCGGTACAGTTACACAAATGGTGAGAAGTCGTTGGATTCTTGGAGATATCTTTGAAGTCAGTGCAGAGGATGGTCTGACCTAGCAGATGTAAAATTAAAATAAATAGATGTGGAGAATTGAAGAATAAACATCAAAAAAACACTACTCTTCAAAATTATGGAGAACACGGTTTCCCCTATTTTTAAATTGAGTATCTAGAAAGGTAGATTTGCCAACAATAACAATGGAGATGATTGCAAAAAAGCATTTTGGTGGGAATTTTCAGAAATTCAGTTTAGACTTTGGCATGCAAGTTAATAAAAGTAGAGACAATTCAATCCTATGCTTAAAATCAATCTTCACTTTCTTTCTTATCAATAATTTACCCATTCATCAAATTTAAAAATAAATTAACCCTAGCAACACATCTTGAAAATCCCGCAATATTATATCATCATTGCTTTTGTGACTCGTACGTCAATATGAACCATGACCTAATAAGCCTGACTACAGGTTATACTGTTTTTAATGATTACTATTGATTTACTTTTCTTTCTCATTTCAGAATGTGTATTGACATGTAAAGTTAGATGACTGTGAAAATAGCTTTGAACAATTTATGTACAAGATCTAAATCGATATCAAATTTAATTATTACAAAAATATCCCAGGTGACACTTTAACTATTACTGCAAATTAAGAACTAAGATGGTTGTGAAATGTAATCAGATGTACTTCAGAAGCGCAGGGACTTTAGAAATATCAAGGAGAAAACTGGAAACTCATACTTTAATATCACATATTCTATGCTTTAAAACCTATTTTATAAATCCACATATGATAGGTTCAGAATCATAGCTGAATAAAAAATATCTAATTGTTCTGAGAATCATTCTTTCACTAGCTATTGAGAAAAAACTAGCTTCTGTTCTGTAGGTTAAATTCTGTCTTCAGAAACCCTTGTGTCCCTTACATAAGTGGACTTTGTTTGTTTTTGAGACAAGAGTCTCACTCTTTAGCCTAGGCTGGCCTTGAACTCATAGGGATCTCCCTGCCTCAGTCTCCCAAGTGCTGGCATTATGCAAATTAAGAACTGCACTCCCATGACCAACTCCTAAGTAGACTTCTTTATTGTGACTTAGTGATTCACTCTAAAATATATTTATCCTCAGCAATTCGCCTACCTCAGGCTGTGGCTGAAAGAATGAATTAACAGTGTTATGAATTAGATCTAAATTGACCCACAAAAGCCTACGTGTGGAAGTAAAGCCTAGTTAGATAAGTTTGGTCACTGCAGGCATAACTTAGGTTTGGTATTACTTTTTACAGCTTTCTTATTTTAAAGAAAAAAATTAAAAATAACAAGAAAACAGTTTCAAAGCAGGCTAATAGGACAGCAATCATAATTAATACATTGCATATTGTTGTCTACAATTGTGACCATGGATCTTCCCTTTACTCTGTTTTCTTGCTGGCTACCCAGAGCTAAGAAGCCAGCTAATCATAGACTGACCTTGGGAAATCCACTAGGCAAACTGAACTTGTCCTGCTTTAAATTGTGGATATTCGGTATTTTGTCCTAACAAAAGAAAAGTGACTAAGGCAATAAGCATGCACAGATGCTGCGTAGTGTGTGTATACACTTCTCTGATGCATGCACACCTGCACAAATACATATAACAAACAAACATACCACCCAGGACATGGTTTTACAATAATGCTGGATTCTACTTTTGTCTCTGTCTCATGCCATAACTTAGTTGATTAACTGAAAGGAGTGTCATGAACTCATCCTAATTGATTCCAACTATGAGTACTAATTTGTAGACGCTACTCATTGGTGTTTTTAAGACTTTGGTATTCTAAATGTAGCTATTAATTACAATGTTACTGGAATGTTTGTAATCACTTTAAAATTATATCCTCGGGAGGCTTCTATTTATGAGTCACTTGATGTCTCCTAGAGAAAACTAATTAGTCAACCAGGGAAAAGTCCAAAGAGAACACAAATTAGCTCATTCTTTACAGCTACATGGCTGTACCATACAATTTATATAGTAATTAAATGTTTTGTATTGCAAATGGAAAGATATTTGATGCAGGAATAGATAATAGCAGCGCTTTTGAGTGCCTCCATGAATATATTGACATATGCACTAGGGCTATTGTTCAGGAACTCACAGTGCGGGGAAGAAGTAGAAAATTAGCTACAATCTGTCCTAGTATCAAAACACTTTTCTCTCTTCCACTACCACCATTTGACATTTTGACTTAGGTTCTAGCTTTACAAAAGAGAGCAAACGTTTTTAAATACACAGAACAAGAACTTCCAGACAAAGGGAATAGGTTATTAGGTTTTATTGTTTTGGGGGGCTTGTGTGTGTGTGTGTGTGTGTGTGTGTGTGTGTGTACATGCTAAAACATTTACTTGGCAATACTGCATAATAAATAACAGTAGTTAATAGATGTACTTTCCATTGTGGTCTACTAAAGTGAACCTATTTGATACAAAACAGCAAAGAGGTTAAGGGTGTTACATTTGCCACTAGATACCTTAGGCGAAAACTACTTATCTTTAGAAAGTTTTTCTATCTTTCAAACTTGCAGTCCTATAAAATAGTGGACAAAAATAGTGAGATAAAAACTTGAATCGTAGTGATCCCTAAGCAGCAGAGATTTTTTTCATTATTTATATATAAATAACGTTCTTTATGCACCATCTCATTTGGAAAGTATAAACTACAGTTGGGAGAAGACAAGAATAACATAATCAATTTGAAATTCTACTCAGGGCTTTACTGAAAATACATTTACAGACTATTTGATTATAACTGCTCCAGCATTGTGTATTAAAGCTAGATGCTGGAAGTTTTGATGTTTCTTTTAACCTTCCTGTCATTTTTTGTATATGATGGAACACAGAAAGCCTCTATTTGGCAACACTGGCTTTGCCATGGGGGATATCCTTTCCACCACTGACTTAATAAGCACCACAATTTTGCCTCATGAAGAAAAATTGAAGTTTGTACCCCATAAGAAAAATCCCCCCATTCTTAGCATACAAGTCATTTGCTATTATAAGTATTAAAGGATAAAAAATTGGAAGAAGACAGATCTATTTTCCTCATGACTATTTCACTCAGTAACTGTGTGACTTTTTATTTAATATACTGGACTCTCAGTTTTCCAGCGGTAAAATTTTTTTAAAAACTTTGTAAATGTATTGTGAAGATTAGATGAGGTGATCGTTTTGAATTATGACCTAAGTGAGATGCAGCAAATTTTATGAAATACTTAATCATCTTTCATTTTGTTCTTTCAATACATATATTTTTACAGTTCCAGTGGGTCGCCATCTTAACCCTTGGATAGACACTCTTGTAGAATACCTGTAAAAAGGATTCGTTACTGACTTCAGTCTCCATCATTTGTTTTGTGTGTGAATGACTTGACCTCTGCCTCTTTAACAGTTTTTAATATTCTTTCTTTGTTCTAAATTTTTGGCAATTTGAGTATGACGTATTTTGCAGAGATATTAGACCTTGTCATCTATTTGGGGTTCTAAATGCCTCTAGTACCATTAGATTCATCCCATCCCTAAAATTTGGGAAATTTCTGCTATAATTTCAGTGGTATATAATTTTATATACCACTACCCTTTAATTTTTCATGCTCTTCATAATTAGTGAGCATTAAATTTACTCTCTTATTAAGAGCTCTTGAATAGTCTGTGCAGTTAGTTTCCTATTGCTTTATTTTCTGCCAACACTCTGTGAATGTTTTAGTATAGCTACCTTATCTTCATGCCCAGTATGTCTTCTTCTCTATTGTCTCTTTTATTTAGCATCCTCCTGAGACTTTCAATTCAGTTTTTATTTGACTAATTTAGATCTTAATTTCCAGAATTTGTTTGGTTCTTTATCAGAAACTCTGTCTCTTTTACAAAATGGCCTGTCATATCCTGCAGTGTTTTCCATAATTCTATTGGCTCTTTATTTGTACCTTTTTTGAGTTCATTAAACTTTAATATTTGATTATTTTAGCTTTAATTTGCATCATCTTCTTGGATCAGATAGATTATTTTCACTATGAGCTTTTTATGTTCTTTGGGATTTCACCTACTTCAATCACTGTGGCATAAATCTGGGGGGAGTTGTGAATAATTACGGGTGTCTGGTTTCCTTGCTTTGTAATGATTCATGTGTTTCTGTGATGAGTTTGGTAATTTGGGATGGATAGCTCTAGCACTGTTTTGTGGAGATTGCTTTATTACCACAGTTTTCTTTATGATGTGCCCTTTAGGATTTATATGTCAGTGTGAAAGCACCAGTCAACCTATTCAAAGTTCTAGATTAAATTCTTAGGAATTCTTTAAGCAGAAAAAACTACCAGTAGTATAAAACATCTAAAGACTAACCATATGTCAATATATACTTAAAAACTTGTTTAAAATTTTTCTACTTGACTAGTCCAGTGTCTGAGTATTGAAACAATAATAATACTCAACCAGTAAAAACTGACCAGAAGTTCTAAGTAAAGGTAATAAGGTACATATTAAGATGATTAAGGAAAACTTTTGTTGTTTCTCTGGAAATTTTTCAGATATCTATTGTTTCAGCAATTTGAAAAACAGAAGTTCAAGCTGGTGATATTAGTTTGGAAGCTGAAGATAGAGGTCATAGAAGTGAACTATCTCATACGTGCGCTAGTGCTATATTCCTTATTTTTACCTCTCTTTAAATCCCTCCTCCAGCCTCTATTTAACACTTTTATTTTGGAACTCTGCTTTATTTTTTATCAGGCAGGGAGCGTAGGCATTTGAGTTCTGTCATTTGTGAATAGGATAAAACAAACAAAAATCTATTGTTCCAATATTCCCACCCAATCAACCCTCATAAATCACTTCACTTGCCCTGGCCTATTTTAAGCTTCATCTTTGAGATGCTAACATTGCTGAGATTTGGTGAATTTATCAGTTGTTTTCTCATCCCATCAATGTATATGCTTCATTCTTTACCTACTTCCTATGGCTGCATTTTCTTGAGCACAAGTTTATCAAGTCTTTTGTCTACAGATTTGTCTTTCCTAGTCTTTGTCATTGTGGGCTTGACTTCTTTATAGTGATATTATAGTGACACTTGGGAAAACTGGAAGGGAAATATGGTCAGTCCACATAACCAGTAAGGTATGTGGTAAGTATGATATGTTTACAAAGTACCAAAAGCAAGATTAAATGGGGGCCTACCAAACAATGCAATCAGAGATAGGTTCTGAAATATTTGAGGTTCCATGAACATGAATTTCAGAGTGTGCTCTCTAAAGAACAAATCCATTGATAATAGAAGAACAAAATAATGAAGAAATATTTGAAAAACATGCCCAATCAGAAAGGTTTAAGGCAATAGGGAGAATTTTGCCTTGAGGCAATAAGCATCCGTGAGGCATGAATTACAGCTCTGCTATCCTGGCTGGTTCTCCTCCACTAAACAAGCAAGAAAAATGGGAAATGCCTCTGTAAAGAATGTTGCTAAAAAAAAAAAAAAAAAAGAATGTTGCTAATACAAAAATATTTATCTCGTGAATTTTAGTATTTCTTTTCATACAAATTGAGATTATTTAGATCACTATTAAAATTCAATATTATGTGGAGTATATGATCATAATATAGAGGCCTAGAATAAAAGATCTAAAGATAATATTTTACAGTATAAATAAGAAAATTATCAACTTTAATAATGCTTTCTCATATTAGTTTTCTGTGGACCCCATGACAAATGACCACAATTATTGTTTGAGCAACAGAAATTTCTCATGGCAAATGAGAATATTGTACATAAGAAGAACCAGCATAAAATATTTTAAGGGTCAGCACTGAATCTTAAGGAATATGAGAATGAGATTATGAACTATGTACAGTGGGGCTTTTAGAACTGTTCAAAAAGTAGAGCAAGATACTTCCAGACGAAAGCTCAGCTCCTGCAAAAGATTATTCTGTTTTGCCATGAGTTAGTTTCATGATTTTTACTCTGTTATGGTTTGTATTTCGATGCCCCCTCCCCACCAAAGCCTCATGCATTCATGGGGCAGCCTTCTAGAGTTTATGATTGTTCCATGGTCCAGTGCTGGGATTATGGGTGTCAGTGCTCCACCTGCCCTCTGGGGGGCAGCCTGCATACCATATAAGGGAGGGAAAAGGGCTTGTTCTCCAGGGGCTGCCCCTCCCTTTTTGCTCTTGGTGCTTTGCTGTCTTCTGCTACCTTGAACTCTTTCCCTGTGCCAGGAGCCACCACGCCTTGGAGCCAGCCAAGTACGGACTGAAACCTCCGCAAACTGTGAGTTAAATAAATCTTTACTTCCTTAATTTTGAGTGTTGGGTATCTTCTCCCAACAATGAGAGACTAGTAACCAAGACAAATGTATATGTGCCTCTTTTAAGAGTCAGATTTCTATAGCTTGTGTATCTGTCATGTCATCAAAATGAAATTCATACTGTTACTGGCTTTAAGCCACTCTTAATTTTACTATCTCACTAGTCTGGAAAAGGGTCAAGAAAAGGAAACGAATACCAAACTAATATAGAATACTTAATAAATATTAGAAAACCCATAAATGAATATATTCTTAATACAAATGCTCTAAAACACACAACCTGAATATTTGCAAATTAATGTTATATGTATAAAGTAAAATATCAAAAGATAAAGTTCACATGGTAGTTAAAACATTAAATGAACACCAGACTCTTAAACATGAGAAGACAGTACTGTCCTCATAAGATAATTGGTGCTCTTAATAAATGCAAGAGCTCATGTGGCATTTATTAATTTTGTGATTGAATTGAGCAAGCAAGGATACAAGAAGAAAGGCTGTTATTTCCCTAAAGATAAGAGCCTAAATTAGTCATTTGTTTTAGGTATTGATCAATGTAATAGCAGCCTTTCAATGATATGAAAATGACTCTATGAAAAGATTTACCATAATGTAAAGAAAAAGTTATTCATTCTAGACAAGCTAATAAGGATAGCATTCTTACAGAATTGAGGTAAATTCGTTAACAGAATGGGTCTCCATCCTAAATTTTTTAGTTAATTAACTCTGTGAACATGGATATCTCAGTTCATATGTGTTGCTATGAGAAATACCATAAACAGAGTAACTGATAAAGAACAGAAATTTAGCTCTTGATGTTCTGCAGGTAAGAAAGTCTAAAGTCAAGTTGCCACCAGATTTACTGCATAGTAAGAGCTTGCTCTTTCTTCAAGATATTAAATGCCATGTTTAGAAGGGCAAAGAAAGGTAATTAGAAGTAACCCTCAGGCTCAGTTATAGATCACTAATTCTATGTCATCATCCCACCAGGCCCCAATTCCTAATATAATGATCTTCAGGCTTTAATTCCAACATATGAGTTTAGGAGAAACATATTTCAAACCATAGCAAAAGATAAGTCTCTAAAGTTTTTCATCTCAGCTTTCCGGGATTTGGTAGGGATAATAATGCCCCAGTCTTACTTACTTTTCTCACAGCCAAGACAAAATAGTCAACACCCAAAAAGTTAAACAAGTAAAAGTTGATTCTGGCTCACAGTTGATACAATTATCAGTTCACAGTTTGCTGGCTCCAGGCAGCGTGAGGAGGCAGAAGGGCATCACAGAGGAGAGACAGTTCATGGCAGGCAGGGACAGCAGCAGCCTGTTTTCTGTCCCTTATATTCTGTCCAGGCTACACAGCCTTAGGGCAGGGAGCACTCATACTCAGGGTGGGCCTTCCCATTTTCCACCAGACTAATTTCCAGAACTATATCAAACCAATCAGTAAACTAATTTAGTAATCACACACCCTAATTCCAGCATCACACACTCAAAATCCCACCTCCCCTGAAATGCCTCACCTAGATCTCAAGAGTGTTTGAGGGGACATCTAGATACAGCCTGTTATGGTTAATACATTTTGTCAACTTGGGGAGTCTAAAGGTTTGGCTGAGTGACTCAGCAGGAAGCTGGGGTGCTTACTTTGTATATATCCTGAGCCTGTGGAAGAGGAGGGCATGGAGATTATGGGAGTGCTACAGGGCCCCTGGGTGGGGGTAGCTTGTTTACAATGTAAGGGAGGGAAAGAGGCTGCTTGCCAACATTCCTCTCTGGTTTTTGCTGTGTTCTGCCACCATGAACATTTGCCCTCTGCCATGTGCCACTCTGCCTCTGAGCCAATCAAGTATGGACTGAAACCTCCACAAACTGTAAGCTAAATAAACCTTCCCTTCCTTCATTTTGGGCTTTGGGTATTTTGTCTCAACAACAAGAGAAAAGTAGCCAAGACACAGCCATAATATCCCCCCATCATGTCATTGTTTAGGATTAACTAAGTTTAAAAAAAATCTTCAGATCACTCAGAAGAGTAAAAGCTTTGTTAACCTTAGCTACAATAACTTAATATTGTCATTTCAAAAACAATCTATTAGGAGAAGACTCATCTAAAGTCTTTTAGCAATATTTGTTTAGGTAGGGCTGGGGATATAGCTCAGTGGAATAAGCGCTTGCCTAGCAAGCGCAGAGTCCTGAGTTCGATCCCCAGTACCGCAAAAAAAAAAAAAAAAAAAAAAATATTTGTTTAGGTATACACCAGAGAAAGGTGTGATATCATTCTTGACAGATCTAACTGTAGTACATGGGACATGATTTTAGTAAACTGAAACACTGCAGCCAATTCTAAGTAAATTCATTCTTAAAATATTTATGAAATGCCTTCTGTGTGACAGTTATTGAGCTGGAAAATAATTGAAATTCTAAGATGAGTAAATATTAGTTTCAGCCTTCAAAACTTTACAGTTTAGTTAGGGAGATAGATAATTATACAATAATTCAATGTAGTATTACAAGTACTGCTACAAAGAAAAGACCTAGAATAGTAAAGGGAAAGTTATTAATTTTCACCATGCAGGTTTCGCAGTTCTGTGATAAAATGGATTTACTGACACTTCTTGAGATAGACTTTACAGTCTAAGATTGATGAGCGTGGCACATGAGGCAGAGCGTGTCTATAGACCTGAGAGAAGGGTAATTGGAAGCAAAGGCCATGTATAATGGCATAAGGGTAAATAAGGAAGGCGCATTAGCTTGAAGCTTTGTACTCCAGGCTGAAAAGTAAGAGTTTTTTATTTCCTTCAGTGACAAGGAAAATCATTAATGAGAATCTTTTTTTTCCTTTTAAAGTGATGGAACTGCATATTGAAGTTGCATTTTAGAAGCATTTATCTGATTTGCAATCTAGGATGGACCAAAATGAAGGAATATTGTAAATTAGAGAATCAATTACAGAGTTGTTTATGCAAAAAAATATTAGTGTACATGAAAGATAATGAAAACCCAAACAATATATATGAAAATTTGGGTGGCATATACAAAGGGTATTGTGCAATTCATATCACAAGGATTACTGGTTGCCTGTGGCAGAGAAAAAAGTCAGATATCCCCAAATATGTAAGCCTTACAAAGTAATTCTACTTTATTAGAAATAGTTAAGAAACAGCAGGATGTGACCTTTGAGAAAAATGTTCCAATAGATTGAATATTTAGTTTATTAAAATGGAAAATGTTATAGGTATGCAAGACTTTAACAGCCCTCAAAATTGAGAAGAGCGTAGATCCAACTGGATAAGTTAAAGAAGCTAACACTGAGTAAATAAATAAACATACATTCATGCAAAATAGTCATTTGGGGAGGAAAAGTGAATGGGATGGCATCCAATAAAGGGGAATTAAATCTTGTAGAAAAGGAAAAAGGAGGATGCCAGGTGAGCATAGAATTACAAAATAAAGGAGAGGTTGTCAATCACTTTCAAATGTTCAAATGATTTCAGAAGAGGAAAGGATGTGCAACTGGGTAGGCTCCTTGCAAATTCTAAGAGCAGTCAGAATTTAGAGGGGAAAGTCGGACAACACAAGTCCATGAACTCAGCAAGTGGTATGAAATAACTTTAAACAAGCATCCATACCTACATATTAGGGTAATCCTACACCTTTGCCTGATTTTCATTGCACTACTGTTTTAAAATTTCAATAATTCTAACCACACACACACACACACACACACACACACACACCCCTGTACCTGTATTGTCTATGCTGTGTGTGACGGGGGGGGGGGGGTACAACAAACACAAAGATTTATACTATATGAAGAAAAGGATATGTTTGGTAATTTAAACAGAAATGCGTGGATCCCAGAAGTATGAAGTCGATTTGATGTCAAAAATGAAAAATAAACTTTAAGAAATATAAAATCAGAGACATTTTAGAAAAACAGAGGCAAGAGTAAGAAAATTTTAATCTTTTGGGAGGAGCAGTGAAGAAATAAGAATAGTTCCTAAGATATAATAAGCTTAGAAGAACTGTCACAATAAAAACAAGAGCAATACGAGGTGAATGCAAGAAATATTGAAATCCTGGTGAGGGCATAAGAACGTAAACATCATGATTCTTTTGTGACATCCAGCTTTATTTACATGATGGAAGATGAGGAAAATTAGAGTAAGGGAAAAAAGGATAAATACCTGGGTGGGACTGGACCTTCACAGAGTAGAAATGTTCAAAATTTAGTCATAAAGTGGCTTCAGGTTCACAGCAAATTAATCTCCCCAGTATGTAAACACTGCTGGGAATAAAGACAAAAGGGCATGGGAGAAAGTGAGACAGAGGCTTATGAGAGTGTAGTAACAAGAAAAATGAGGCAGAACATTGATGAATCGGTAGCAAAGGAGTAGAAGAGAAATAGAAGAGTTCGCTTCACAAATGTAAGATGAGGCCAAGAAACTAAAGCTAGAAGGTCTGTATAGAGTACATGTAGTAATAAAGTGTTGAATCATATTTTCTTTCTGTTCTTTAATTAAAACAATGAGTCAAATCAAGCTCTAGATCTCTGCAAGCAGATAGCATGCAAGGGAAATTCATATCAATTCTCCAAGTGGAATAAACTAAAGGTAATTTTTAAATATATCATAATTACATGATTTACTTCTTTTAAATAAATAATATAGACAATCCTTGCAGTTGTACAGTTTTCACTTCCTTTATTAATTAAAGTAATTCATTTTCTTCATTTGAAATGAGTTTGAATGCAACACCTTCCTATTGATGAACTAGAGCCTCAGCATTTTTTATTTTATTGCTTTTGAGACAGGATCTTGCTATGTTGCCCAGCTGGGAGCAAACGTGTGCTCTCCTCCTTCAGCCACACTGAGTTCTGGAATTACAGGATAACCCCATTATTCATTCATTCATTTATGCATCCTTAAATCCATTTACGTATCTAACAAAGTGAGCATGTATCATATGCCAAGCTCTATAAAGAAGGTTTTTCTAAAGTAGCATACACATGCAGTTGTTCTAGAATTCAATATGTAATTTCAGAGATAATCATAAATTACATGATTGAAATGGACAGGTATGTATTTTTCAAAGGACTTTAGATTTAAGAATCTAATCCAGACCCCAGACATCTTCAAAAACCCCAGTGAGTAGCCACTGTACCTCCCCTCTAGTGTGCAAGATATGCAGAGCGCCAGACCCCCACTGAGAGCCTCGGTGGCCACTCCCTGCATCCATAGCACATCTGTGGGCACTGGGCTGAACCTCGGACATCTTGGGGAACCTGGTGAGCCACTCCCTCACCTCTCCCACTAGTGTGTGCAGGAGGTGAGCCCTGGATACCTTCTGGGACCACAGTGGTCACCCTCTGCACAACCCAAGCCCCTCTGGGAGCCCCGATGGAACACAGACAGCATCAGTGACCTTGGAGACTCCAGCCTTACCTGTCTCCTGCCAGCCTGGGAGCCGGGTTCCATCCTGGGCAATATATCTGAAGCTTCGGAAACCATGATCTGCAATTCCCCTACTCCTGTGGAAGCTGGGCTGAACCTTAGACAGCTTCAGAAACTCCAGTGAGCCTCCCCTACCCCTTCCCCACTTGCCTGGGAGCCAACTGAATGCAAGAAAGTTTTAGGAGCATCTGCGACTCCACCCTTCCACCACACACCAGCACAGGAGCCACACTGAGCACTGGGGATCTTCAGACACTCACACTGCCACTCACATACATTTGCGAGAATGAGACTTCACTCCAGGGAATCTCTGGATCTTCAAAAATGACAAAACAAAGGAGCAAAATGCAATCTCAGACACAGACACCACCCAGAAAAAGTCCGGGACACATCAACAACGAAAAGCCTTGAAGTCATACACCTAATATTTCTGAAATCATAGCAACTGAAGTAAACAAACAACATTAGGCCATAGAAGACATCAGATCAGAAATAATGTCTTGGGTACAAAAAGAAGTAACAACAATAATGAAAGAATTATTCAGCATATCCATTGATAAGAAAATAGAAGAGCATAGACAATTCATGGAAATCTTGAATGAATAATATAGAAAAGAACTAGAATGCATGTAAGAGATTCAAACAGATATCCAGGAAATTAAAACTTCCATTGAAAGCTGGCAAACCCACCTGTATGAAGCTGAAGATAGACTTTCAGACTTGAAGACAGGATTGCCACTAATGAACATGAAAGGAAGGATATCTTAAAAACAAAGAACCAGGAAATAACAATTCACAACTGCAAGACAAAGCAAACAAAAGCAATGTCAGATTAATATGTATCAAAGAAATAGTAGGTATCAACACAAATGGCATAAAAAGACTATTAGCAGAAATAATAGCAAAAAATTTCCCAGGCATGAAAAAAGAATCTAACATCTGTACAAATAAGTGAAACATATAGAACTCCAGTTAATCATAACCAAAATAAATCTACACCCAGACATATAGCAATCAAGATCCCAGAAACTCAACAGAAGATCAGTACATTAAAATCTGTTAGAGAAAAGAAATGGATCATCTATAAAGGAATCACGGTCAGAGGAATCACGGCAGATTTCTCAACACAAACCATCAAGTCAAGAAGAGCTTGGAGTGAAGTATTTCTGATCCTGAAAGAAAACAAATTCCAACCCAGACTGATGCACTCTGCAAAACTATCCTTCAAATTTAATGGAGAAATAAAATATTTTCATGATAAAGAACAACTGAAGAAATTCATGAGTGTAAAACCAATCTTACAAACACAGGAAAAAAGAAGGATCCAACAGCAGGAAAATAACATGACAATGATAAGCCAATACATCTCAGTTATAACTATCAATGTAAACAGTCTCAATGCACCAACCAAAAGAAACAGCCTAGCAGAGTGGATCAAGAAACAAAATCCAACTATATGCTGGATACAAGAAACACATTTAACACAAAAGGAAATTCATAGACTGAAAATTAAAGAATGGAAAACAATAGTCTACAGGACAAAAAAACAGGAAAAAGTGGATGTAGCTATTCTGTTTGCAGACAACATCAACTTCAAACCAAGAATGATCAAAAGAGATAAAGAAGATCACTACATACTTGTGAGGGGAAAATTTCAGGAGGAAGAGACAACAATCATAAATATCTATGAACCAAATGTAGGAGCACCTAACTGTATAAGACAAATTTCAAAAGACATGAAAAATGAAATAAGCAGCATAACAATCATAGCAGGGGACTTTAACAAATCTTGTCACGAAATAGATCAACTAGACAAAATATCAGCAAAGAAATAACAGAACCTAACCAAACTTGTGAACAAATGAACTTAGCAAAACTTTACAGAATGTTCCCTCCAACAGAGTCAGAATATACATTCTTCTCAGCTGCAAATGGGACATTCTCTAACATCGACCATATGCTAGCACATAGAACATGTTTACGTAAATGCAAAGGAATTGAAATTATCCCAAGTATACTACTGGACCACAGTGCAATGAAACTGGAAATTAATGAAAAAATAAAATACAAAAACTCCATAAACCATTGGAAATTAATAACATCCTCCTGAACAATCAATGGGTCATAGAAGAAATCAAAGTAGAAATTAAACACTATCTACAATCAAACAAAAATATACGTACAACCTATAAGAACCTGTGTGATGCAAGCAAAGCAGTCCTCAGAGGGAAATTTATAGTAGTGCATGCCTACCTCAGGAAAACATAACGAGCACAAATAAACAATCTTATGCTGCACCTCAAGCTCCTAGAAAAAGAAGAGCAAGTGAAACCTAAAGCCCAAAGAAGACAGGAAATTATAAAGCTCAGAGCAGAAATTAACACAATGAAGACAAAAAAGATACAAAGAATTAATGAATCAAAGGGTTGGTTCTTTGAAAAAATAAATAAAATAGATAAACCCCTAGCCAACCTTGTCAAAAAAAGGAAAGAAAACCTGAAATACATGCAATAAAGAAAGAAAGGGATGAAATCACTACAGATCCTGTAGAAATTCAGAAGATCATCAATACCTACTTTGAAAATCTTTACTCTCATAGGATGGAAAACACAGGAAATGGATATATTTCTAGATACATATGAATTTCCAAAGGTGAATGAAGATATAAAAATAATAAATAACTCAATATCAGTCAGTGAAATTCAGAATGTAATTAAAAAAACTTGCCAATGAAGAAAAGCCCAGGTCCTGAAGGATTCACAGGTGAACTCTACAAGAAATTTAGAGAAGATTTAACACCAATTCTTCTCAAACTCTTTAATGAAATTGAAAGGGAAGGAATTCTCACCAACTCATTCCTGCAACCAAGTATTATCCTGATACCAAAACTAGAGAAATACCCAACCAAAAAAGAGAACTACAGGCCAATCTCCCTAATGAATATAGATGCAAAACTTCTCAATAAAATACTAACAAACAGAATACCACAAATCATCAAGAAGATTATACACAATGATCAAGTGGAATTCATACCAGGAAGGAAGGGATGGTCCAATATACGTATCCAATATATCAATTCATGTAATTCATTATGCCAATAGATTCAAAGACAAAAATCACATGAGCATCTCCATGGAGGCAGAAAAAGCTTTTAATAAAGTTCAACACTCCTCCATGATAAAAACCCTACAGAAAATAGGAATACATGGCCTCTACCTCAAGCTGATCAAAGCCATCTATGATAAACCAACAGCCAACATCATACTAAATGGTCAAAAACTGAAACCTTTCAGTTTAAAGTGAGGAACAAGACAAGGATGTCCACTGTCACCACTCCTAGTCAATATACTTCTGGAAATATTAACTAGAGCAATTGGACAAGAGAGAGAAATAAAAGGAAAAAGGATTGGAAAGGAAGAAGTGAAATTATCATTATTTGAAGATGATATGATACTCTACAGAGAAGAACTCCAAAATTCCACCAAAAGGCTTATGGTTTTAATAAGCAAACTCACTCGCATAGTTGGATACAAAGTTAACACTCAAAAATCAATAGCATTCGTGTACACAAGCAACAAACAGCCTGACAAAGAAATTAGGGAAACCACACCTTTCACAGTAGCATCTAAAAAGATGAAATACTTAGGAATAAATCTAACAAAAGAAGAAAAAGATCTATACAGTGAAAACTATAGTGCCCTGAAAAAAGACATAGAAGAAGATATCAGAAAATGGAAAGATATTCCTTGTTCATCAACAGGAAGAACTAACATTGTCAAAATGGCCATACTTCCCAAATTGTCATACAGATTCAATGCAATCTCAATGAAAATACCATGAGTATACCTCACAGATATAGAGAAAACATTTCTAAAGTTCATCTGGAACCAGAAGAGGCCTAGAACAGCAAAAGCAATGCTGGGCAATGAAGGAAAGGCAGAACGCATCACACTTCCTGAATTGAAATGATATTACAAAGCAACCGTGACAAAATTAGCATGGTACTGGCACAAAAACAGACCTGAAGATCAATGGAATGGATTAGAAGATACAGACTACAGACAGACTCAGTCACCTTATCCTTGCCAAAGGGGCCAAACATATCCACTGAAAGAAAGTGAAAGTGGGTACCTCTTTAGCAAATGGTGCTGGCAAAACTGGCTTTCCACATGGCAAAGACTAAAACTAGACCTATGTCTCTCACCATGCACTAAACTAAAGTCAAAATGGATCAAAGATCTAAATATTAATACAGAAACACTAAATTTATTGGAAGAGAAAGTATGAAAAGCCTTGGAGACATAGGGGTAAGCAGAGAGTTCATGAACAAAAAACAAACTGCACGGGAAGTACTTCAAAGAATCAACAACTGGAATGTCACCTTATTGAAAAGCTTTGCACATCAAAAGAACTTCACCAATAGAGTAAAAAGAAAACTCATGAATTGGGAAAAATCGAGGCAACTGTCCCTCAGACAAAGGACTTCTATCTAGGACATATAAAGAATGAAAAAAATCAGGCCCCTCAAATTCAAAGACCCAATCCAAAAATGGGCATCTGAGATGAACACACATTTCTCAAATGAAGAAATACTAACAGCGAGTAAATACATGAAAAAATGTTCAACATTGTGAGTCATTCAAGAAATGTAAATTAAAACAACTCTGAGATTCCATCTCACCCCAGAAAGAATGGCTGTCATCAAGAAATCAACCAGTAACAAATACTGGAGAGGCTATGGGGAGAAAGGAACCCTATTCCACTTCTGGTGGGAGTGTATTTTGGTGAAACCACTGTGGAAATCAGTTTAGAGATTCCTCACAAGACAAGGATTAGTGGTTCCACTTAATCCAGCTATTCCCCTTCTGGGTATTTTCCCAGAAGAATTAAAAACATTACACCACAACGATATATGTGCACCCATGTTTATAGCAGCACAATTTGTCATAGCTAAATCTTAGAAACAACTCAAATGCCCATCACCTGAGGAATGGATAAAAAGTGTGGTATTTTTATACAATGGAGTATTGCTCAGCTATAAAAAAGGTAAACTGGAGGCTTTTGTAGGTAAATGGATGCAACTAGAGACCATACCCATAAGTGAAATAAATCAGACCCACATGTATAAACATCATATTGTCTCCCTGGTTTAGGAATCTGAAAGACTAATTAAAACTCACAATGTACAATAGATGATATGAAAAGGAAAGAAATTGCTCAAAGGAAGAAAATGACTGGGGTGAGGGAAAGAAGATAAAAGAAAGGATATATATATATATATATATATATATATATATATATATACACACACACACACACACACACACACACACACATATACAAATATATACACATATGTATATGTATTAACTATACTGTACTGGTGATGTCTGATGGTATATTGAATGGATTAGTTAATGCTTAATTTTTTTATGTTCTGACTAATTTTGCAAGCTCATGTCTGGTAATCTGAGCAACTGAATTAAAAACAACAATATGCAATGGAACAACCCTGGTGAATTCCTACCATCTTGTCTAGTGAAACTCTGTATTGTATCTAATTGTTTTATCTAATAATTACGTTCTTATTCTCTTGAATGGTTTGAACAATCTTTCATTCTCACATCTGGTAACCTGAGCAACATAGTTGAAGATAACAATATGTAATATAACAACCACTGTTAATTCCTAACATTTTGTCTTGAAACCCTGTACCACTTTTAATGTTCTTGCTTTGTTTCATTTATGTTTGTGATGTTGGTATGCTACTATTGTTCTTTTTTTCCTCACTACTCTCTTTAAAATAATAAAAGAGCAAAAAAGAACCTAATCCAGTCAAGGGGAACATATTTCAGTAAACAGCACCTAACCTGAGGTCTGTAAATGGGAAGGCAATAGATGTACTTGTGTAGGGTTGTTGGCCTGTGGAGTACAATAAGAAATGATGTGCATATACAGAGAAATTTTTAAGGCAAATACATGAGCGTGTAAGACAGAAAGGTCTATTTGAAGTACTTGGTGCAAAAAGCTAAAAGCAATCCAGTAAGATTAGAGTACAGAAATACGTAGGCGGGAAGAACCACTGGTTTCCTTGTAAGCTATATTAAAGCTTTTATTTTAGATTTTTTGTTTTTAGATAAGGCCTCACTGTGTCGTGTAGGCTAGCCTTGAACTTGCTTATGTAGCCCAGGCTGACCTTGAACTCACAGCAATACTCTTGCCTCAGCCTCGCAAGTGCTGAGATTAGAGGTGTGCACCACCATGCCTAGCTCAACTTCATTTTAAAAGCAACTGGGTACCACTCAATCCACTTTAACAGAAGTTTTTATAATTACATTAGGTTTTGAGCTCACTCTGGCTGCTTGGTAGAGAAGTTATATAGAAACCAGTGCAAACAAAGAAAGACCACTTAATAAGGTATTGCAATAGTCTAGAGGAGGGCTGGGGATATAGCTCAGTGGAATAAGCGCTTGCCTAGCAAGCGCAGGGTCCTGAGTTCGATCCCCAGTACCGCAAAAAAAAAAAAAAAATAGTCTAGAGGATATGATTTCATCAAATGTTAGAAAAGGGAGAATCTGATGAATTTATGGGATGTTTAGGAGGTTCAATTGACTGACAGGACTTTGTGATTGATAGATGGGAAAGAAGTTAATGAAGTTGTTGTAGGTTTTTGACACAGCAAGATGAATAAAATATGTTTCAGAGCTTGTGAGCTCAAATGATTTGTCCTTGAAATATTACACTTGATATTCTTTTGAGATTCCTTGGTGGAAATGTCAAGTTAGAGGGGCTGGGGATATAGCTCAGTGGAATAAGCGCTTGCCTAGCAAGTGCAGGGTCCTGAGTTCTATCCCCAGTACCGCCAAAAAAAAAAAAAAAAAAAAAGAAATGTCAAGTTAGAAAAATGAATATAGAAATATAGAGCAGAGTGTAGAAGTCTAGGGTTACACTGTAAGTTTTGCACTGGCCAGCAGGAAAATTGTAAAACTGCAAACATGGTCAGCAAAGAAGAAAGTCCAGAACAGGATCATGAAACCAAACCAAAGTAAGACCCATTTTTGTTCAAATTCATTTGGTTTTTTTCCCAAATAGTGGATAGTAATCAAAAATGCCTAGCCCTGCTAAGAGGTTGATAACCTGAAAACTAAAAAATTGTCAGGTGACTCTAGAGGTGCTGGAATCATTCACTACAAGGGGTTCAACAGAATCATTCTGTTCAGGGGCAAATTGCAAAACTGGTAACTGTGCGTCAAAGTGAGGAGGAAATAGGAAGTGAGTGTGGAAATAGAGACTAAAAATGTCTTAAATTTGACCCAGAAGTTTACCTTAAGAAGAGAAGAGGGGCTTTTATAGCTATTTTAAAGTAGCTGAAACGGGATTTAACCTTCCTGATATAAACTACCACAATACTTTACAAAGCAACAACTACTTTCGGGAATCAATCAGCAGATACAGCCTCACTGTGATCCAAGATAGGATGAGGCGTGCACTGTGTCTGCCATGGTTTCCTGTCTACAGATTCTTTCTGAATCATGGCCGAAATAAGTATCAGAAGACATCCATGAAATTACGGAAGAAATGAAAAGACAGAGATGAACGTTTGACAATGGGAGGTGGTTACATTTGTAGGACAAATTAATAAAAAAAAGAAAGCTGCGTGAAGACAGAGCTGAAGAAATCGGCATAGGGCCCTCCTTGAATCTGCTGCTAAATAGCGACAAATTCACAGGCAGAAATTACCCAGGTTAATGGAGAAATAACTTCCAGGGAGCTTTAACAAAATCAATTTCCAGGGCTCAGAAAGAGCTCCATGACAGAAAAAGTTCTGGACCCTGCAAAAAGAGACAACTATTAATCACCAGAAAACTCAGTGGAAACATAAAAAGGGCCATCATATATTACTGGGAGAATTGAACAAACATTAAAATGGGGCTTCTCGCCCAGGGATGATTTTACTCCTCCAGAAAACCTTTGATTATGTCTGGAGACATTTCGGTTGTTAGAGCTGGAGGGTTATGCATAGGGTAGTAGAAGTATCTACTGAGTAGGCACAGAGACCACGCATGCTGAAAAATACCTTACAATGGACAAAAAAGTCCCCTATAGCAAAGATCTGTTCAGCTAATATACTGAGGTTAGAAAGTGTGCTCTAGAGTAAGGGCAGTACTGTCCTTGAATATACACGGGGGCGTTCAGTGCGACATTACACTGAGACCTCCATGTTTGCCCCCCAGTGGCGTCTCCTTCCATTGCCTGGCAACAGCTAAGGCTGACAGTGATGTATAGGAGAATACCCTTGGGCCATGGCCAGAATTTGCAAGGGGTTGAGTCCCAATTTCTTCCTTCATTGCTCTGAGAACTTTCCTGCTAGGGATCAACTAGCTATCCCAAAAGATATCCACCACTCATATTTATAAAACTGTCAAAATACTGCATGTGTCTGTTGAGGAAGTGTAGCACACTTATTTCTGACATCTGGCATAATATTTTTTCCCAATTTTTTGTGAGATTCGGTATCCAAAGGAGCACACAAGTGCTGATTCACCAAGACTCTCACTCATGTGGGACACAGGATACATTCAGCACTCTTCAGGCTGATGGAAGTCCACCACGGATCCTAGCTTTGGACCAGCTTGTAAGAGCTGACACATCAGAGCCACAATCGTGTGCTGTGACCCGTATTTGTCAGCATTAGAAATCGATATCCTTTTCCCTATTCACTCTCCCACTACCTCAGGAACACCAACTAGTCACTCCATCACCTCCACAAGCTAAGTCGAGCAATCCTCCCGAGGTCCCTATGGCCATATTCTCCTCCGGAAGGTGCTATGGCCATATTCTCCAACCGTCTTCGCATCTGTGCCCTCCTGATTGATCTTTTTACTGGCATTAATCTATCTGGTGATGTTATGCTTCCTTGGATTGCCCTTTGTCGCGCTAGATAAACAGCAGTAATTCTTAGGGCACATTGCACCGTTACTAGTACTCACAAACTCTTCATCTACCTCCGCTCTGTTAACGACAATATATCGAGGTCAAAAGCCTTCTCAACACTGGAAAAGATGGAGTTTTTTATGAATGAAGTGTTTTTAACCTAGAGTTCAAGAGAATAAACATTTAAAAGTTGTGCTGTTTGACAGGTATGCAATAAGTAGTAAACTTACTTTAAGAGAAATAAATTATCACTTGCTCATTTATTCATATGCTGGGAAACACTCAGATTTGTAGTCTTCATTAATTAAGAGTAAAAGCTTTTGAAATAATGGCTGGGCACATAGGTAACACAGCAGATAACCAATTTCACACGTGATTCACTTGTGATATTGATTATTATTAACTAAATCCCATGAGGAAACTAAAGAGGCAAGGTTATCTATGTTCTTTCAGTAGAAATGGATTTCATTCTAGCTTACATAGTCTTATAGTTGTGAAGTAGGGAGAGATTCAGGAAAAAAAATTGAAGAAATACTGATTGAAAACTTTCTTAAGTTTACAAAACTATACACCAGCAGAGCCACATAAAACAACCCACCACGAGAGCATTTCACTTACAAACTGGTGAAAAACAACGGTAGAGATGATATTTGGAAAGCAGCCAAAGAAAAAGCTATATTTTTTTATTTTAAAGAGAATAATAAAAAAGAACAATACCAAAATGTCAACAATGTAGACAAAAGCAAAACAAAGAACAATTAATGCCTATATTTTCTTTTTTTTTAACCACTTTTGCATGCTTAAATCTGATAATCTGAACAACTAATTTGAAAGAGCTACACCGTGTACAGTGGGACAAAACACCCATCAACACCCATCTCACAAGAAACGACAAGCCAAAAATATTGGAATAAGAAGAAAATGACAACTCCAAAAATTTTATCCACTGTAAACATTCTTCACAAATTAAAGAAAATAGCTTTTTTTCTGAAAAAGCAACAGCTGAGTAAATATGTCACCAGGAAACTGGACTATAAAAAAAATTTTACTTAATTAGAAGAAAAAGGATAAATATACAAAGTGATTCATGATTTAAGTGTTATTTTTTTTTCTCTGCTTGTTTTGAGTAAGCAGAAAATCAACATGGCTACTGTCATGATACGTATGATGAGCAACGTTGCATCTTAAAACTCACTGATTCCAAATGTGTCTCGCAACTAATTGCCAAATTTTAGCTTAGTGAACACAGCATCAATGCAGTGTCAACAAGACACTTGTAGTTAGAATGAGTTAATATTTCTCAAATTTTACAAATTAATTTATTTCCAATTCTCATTTTGAAATTATTATTGAAGAGACTGACTTTGAAATTCAGTGCAGTTTCAGGCCTCCTATGCTTTATTTCATCATCTGGACAGTTTTACTACATTCTGTTTACATTTGTTTCCACATTTAATGGCTTTAATTTACTTTGGTAAAACTGGAATTAAACCAATTGTTTTGTGGAAAATAATTAATATGTGATTTATATGAACTTTAATTTTACTTGAAGAATATTTTGAGCATTATCTACTGGACCATACTTAACCTACTGGGGAGTTAATTGAACATTGCAGATTGAAATTTGAAATATTTTTAAATGTAATTTAGACACCATTATTCTCATATTTGCAATAATACGTGAGACAATTCATTGAATCTACTAAAATACTTATTCATTCCTTTAACCATTATTTATTTTAAAATAAAAAATTTCACTGAATAATATATGCACACCATATATAAACATAGATACATATATATTTCATGCATGTACATCATCTGCAACGGAACTGGACAGTCTGTTTTATGAAGGAATAAATTATATGCTTCATTAGAAAATGAGATTGAAATCTACTTTTATTTTCCTTCATCAAATTCAAGAACATTTTTTATCTACAATATGTTATGTCTTGTGCACATCACTTAGCTATAAAGAGCAAAACGTAGCTCATCTCATCCATTCAAACAGTTCTCATAGGAAAATTTTACTGTCAGCCCAAATGGAAACAGCTTAGCATGATAAATTTTTCCTAAAACTAAGTCTTTCCACCAAAGGTAGATTTATAAATTCAGAAAATCTTATGAATATATACTCAGATGGCTGAAAGACTTCTGACAATATCTAGTGTTGCTTTAAATAAAATTTTCCTCCAATTCAGGAAGCTTTTATTATGAAAAAGTCTGACTTCTTAAAAAAAAAAACCTTGAAAGGTAGATATTGTTTTCTTCGTTTCTCTTCAGCTGAGCATACTTTAGTCTCGGTATTGTATGACACAGTTATTAGAGAAGATATTTTCCACCAAGTGAGCTAATAACTTATTTGTTGTTGGTAGCAACAAAATGTTGGTAGCATTTTTCATATATCTGAAAAAAATTATTTGGTTGCAGAATGGAAACATTTCAGATGACTCCAACAAGAGCAGAAAACAATGCATATGTATGTCCTTGAACTTACACGTTCACTACACACAGTCACACAACACACACAAACATAACCTGAAACAATAAGGCGTACAAGTGAAGAAGAGCAGGTCAATCATGTTGATCAACCATCTTAAAATCAAAGTCAGAGAGAGAATGAGGCACAGACCTTAGCAGTGAAGATCAAAAGCACTTACAAACAGTGAGAGAACCCTACAAAACATTTACATCAATCTTAACAGACATTCTTTCTCACACTGATAAAAACATATCCAGCATTGCCACCGACGTTTCCACTGATATATTATTAGCAGCATCCATCAATCTACCCACTGCATTGAGATATCAGCTATGTTTGACAGTCTTCTGATTGCACTGAGGCCTGAATCTGCTCTGGATCCTTCCCACCTCCATCTCCAGCCGATTTTGTCTCAGCATCTTGCGTCCTTGCATTCTATAACTACATGATATATTTTTATGTTTCCTGCAATTTGTAAGTGCTTTATATTTTAAGCTTCATAATGTAAAAAGCATGAAAATATAAATGTGCAAGCTTCTACAAAAAGTTATGATTTTCTTTCATTTTATCCCAAATGTAAATGCCATCAAATAAATCATTTTTTTAAGTAGACAATCATGAGTGTTTTATTATCTATAACAAAAAGCATATTTAGACAGAGATGTGTTTGATCCCTACAGAAGCAAGGCCAGATTGAGTAACACATATGGGTCACTTCATGGCAGCAGCGCTGAGCGATACAGATCCTATCCCACCTGGGTGGACACATATTCACGGTTCCCACATAACCACAACTCCCCTCAGGCAGATGGGACAGAAACCCTTCCATGACACTACCACCCACCCCGAAGGGGGACACCATAGAAGCCAGACCAATAAACATAGGACCTACTTACAAAGGAAGCATTCCACCAGAAACTACATGTTTCACCAGAAGAAGCCAGGGCATTTAGGTGCATTCTCATGTCACTGGGCACCTAACCATTGAAAGATTCCAAATGTGTTCATCTCCTAGAGGGTCCAGGGACTAGTTAATGAGGTTGTAATTGTGATCATTTTCTAAATACACATCGGTAATTAAACAGAAATAATGTCAGAGTTAATTTGAAGAATATTCGCTCCCAGTAATATTGGAGTTGTTTGTAATAGCACTCACCATCTAAGTTAAAATTACTTTTCCTACTTACATGTAAACCACATAGAATCGAGCAAGTTACACTTTATTCCCATTAGGGTAAGTTAATAAAATATATTTTTGACACTGAGGAGTGCGACGAGTGGGGTTGTAGGTAAAACACGGGACCAGCAGACACACTCTGACGGGAAGGAAGGAGATGTTTGTCTGTCCCATGTGATACCAGAGCACATCAAAGTGACCGCAAGCTCATCACATTCAGTAAATAGATTTTCAACACACACCTTCAGCACTGGATATACAGTGCGTCTGATAATTTTATTAAAACAAATATGTTTAACAGCTATTTGTAATCATTAAAAGTCTGGAAATTATACGACACACTGATTTTTGACAACATAATATATGCTTATTAACCATGCTTATATCTAAACAATATTAAAGGGACTCTTGTTAAAGTTCATACCGAACAGAACCATCTACCTCCAAAGCAATATTGAAAAATGATCAGCCAAACTTACTTTGACTATTTGTAAGGACAAGAATTTCAATTGAATTCAATATGTAAGTTTTATTTAAAATAATTTCCAGGGGCTGGGGATATAGCCCAGTGGAATAAGCTCCCACGTGGCAAGTGGAAGGTCCTGAGTTCAATCCCCAGTACTGCAAAAAAAAAAAAAATTCCATTATTGGGAGGTCATATCAGAATTTATATTTCCTCTTTATTTACAGTGTAATCCTCCTCCCTACTAATAGAGCAACATTTATAGGGACATCCAAAAGCCCTTGCCTCACCTCTGTACGGGTATATCCTTTCTTCATGTGTGCCCACGCTGGTCTTCACTGTTGAGTTTATCTGTGTGATGCAATATTGACTCTCTAAATATCAGAGTAAGGCCTTGATAAGATAAAGCTTGGGTTTTTCTCTCAATTCTTAAGAAAGAACACCACCATAAACTTCATCAGTGGGGTGAGAGGAAGTTGCAAACGTCTACACTCCCACTGACAGGAGAGAAGGGTTCCTTTCCCCCACAGCCCCCCCAGCATTATTGGTTGGTTTCTTGGTGAAAGCCATTCTTTCTGGAGTGAGAGGGAATCTCAGTGTTGTTTTAATTTACATCTCTTGAATGACCAATGATATTGAACTTTTTTCCATATATTTATTTGTCATTTGCATTTCTTAATCTGATAAGTGTGTATTCATTTCAGATGCCCATTTTTTGATTGGGTCTTTGAATTTGGGGTGTCTGATTTTTTCAATTCTTTATATATTCTGGATAGAATTGCTTTGTCTGAAGGACTTTTGGATAAATTTTTTTCCCAATCTTTGGGTTGTCTTTTCACTCTGTTGGTGATTTCTTTTGATGTGCAAATGCTTTTTTAATAACATAAGTTCCAAGTTGATTCATTAAGGTATTTCCCATGCAGTTTGGATTTTGTTCATGAAGTCTCTGCCAAAACCTATGTCTTCTTCAAGATTTCTAGCTACTTTCTCTTCCAGTAGAGTGTTTCTGTTTTAATATTTAGCTTTGATCCATTTCAACTTTAGTTTAGCACATGGTGATAGATATGGGTCTATTTTTCATCTTTGGTATAGAGAGAGACAGTTTTTCCAGTACCATTTATTAAATGGCTACTTTTCTTCCAGTGAACATATTTGACCCCTTTGTCAAAGATAAGATGGTTGAGTGTATTTGGAGTTGTGTCTGCATCTTCTAATCTGTTTCACTGATCCTCAGGTCAGTTTTTTTGCCAATATCATGCTGTTTTATCACAGTAGCTTTGTAGTATAATTTCAAGGCAGGGACTATAATGCCTCCTGCCTTGATTTTATTGCCCAGAATTGTTTTGCTATTCTAGGTCTTGTGCCAGATGTATTTTAGAAATGTTTTATCCAGTTCTGTGGGATATGTTTACAGTGTTTTGATCAGGATTACATTAAATCTGCATAACAATTTTGGTAGTATATCCATTTTCACTGTGTTGGTTCCTCCTCTCCATGAATAAGGAACATCTTTCCATTTTCTGATATCCTCTTCAGTCTCCTTTTTTAGAGTACTGTAATTTTCAATGTATAGATTTTTCACTCCTTTTCTTACAGATTCCTAAGTATTTTGTTTTCTTGGATGATGATGTGAAGGACTTTTGTTATGGTTGGTACATTGTGTCAACTTGGGGAGTCTAGAGGTTTGGCTGAGTGACTCAGTGGGAAGTCATGGTGCTTACTTTGTATACAACCTGAGCCTGTGGAAGAGGAGGGCATGGAGATTGTGTGAGTGCTACATGCCTACTAGGTGGGGGTAGCCTGTTTACAATGTAAGGGAGGTAGAAAGAGCCTGCTTGCCCACCATTCCTCCCTTTTGCTGGTTGTTTTTTCTGTGTTCTGCCGCCATGAACTGTTGCCCTCTGCCATGTGCCACTCTGCCTCAGAACCAGCCAAGTATGGACTGAAACCTCCACAAACTGTAAGCTAAATAAACCTTCCCTTCCTTCATTTTGGGCTTTGGGTATTTTGTCTTAGCAATAGGAGAAAAGTAACTAAGACAATGTTGTTTTCCTAATTTCTCTACCAGTGAGATTATTGTTTCTGTATAGGAATGCTATTGATTTTTGAGTATTGACTTTGTATCCAGCTAAAGTACTGAATTTGCTTATTAAATCTAGTAGTCTTTTGGTAGAGTAATTGGGGTCTTTTATATAGAATGTCATGTCATCTGCAAATAATGTTAATTTAAAGTCTTCATTTCCAATCTTTATTCCTATTATTTTTCTCCATTGTCTAATTGCTCTATCTAATGTTTCCAGAACTATATTGAATAGGAGTGGTGATAGTGGACATCCTTGTCTTGTGCCTCATTTTAGAGTGAAAGCTTTCAGTTTTTATTCATTTAGTACGATGTTACCTGTTGGGTTTTCATAGATATCTTTCTATCAGGTTTAGGTAAAGACCATCTACACCAATTTTCTCTAGGGTTTTTATCATAAATGAATGTTGTACTTTTGTCAACAGCTTTCGCTGCATCTATTGAAGTGATCATGTAGTTTTTGTCTTTGGCTCTGTCGCTATGATGTATTACATTTATCGATTTGCATATGTTGAAAAGCCCTGCATTCCTCGGATGAATCTCACTTACACATGGATGATTTACTGAATTCTGTTTGCTAGTATATTATAGACAATTTTTGTATCTAAACTCATTATAGAGATTGGCCTGTAGTTCTCTTTTTTGGTTGGGTCTTTTTCTGGTTTTGGTATCAGGGTAATACTTGGCCCCAAGAATGACTTAGGAATAATTACTTCCTTTTCAAGTTCATTAAAAGTTTGAGGAATATTGGCATTATATCTTTTCTAAATTTCTTATCGAGTTCAGAAGCGAATCCATCAGGACCTGGGCTTTTCTTTGTCGGTAAGTGTCTTGGTTGTTTTTCTCTTGTTGCTGAGAGAAACAAAGTATCTGATGGCCAGAATAAAGAAAGGAAAGGGTTATTCAGCTCACAGTTTGTGTAGGTTTCATCGCATCATCAGCTGGCTCCAAGGCACATGCACATGACAGAGGGCAACAGTTCATGGCAGCAGAAAACAGCGAAAGCAGCAAGAGCAAAAGCAGAGGAGAGGCTCTTGCCCTTGCTTATATTTTATGCAGGCTGTGCCTCAGGGCAGCTGTAGCACTCACACCCGTAACCCCAGCCCTGGACCATGAATTAATCAAAACGTCTAGAAGCCCACTCTATGACTGCATGAGGCTTTGAGGGGACTTTTAGACACAAATCATAGCAGTAAGCTTTTAATTATATTTCCAATTTCATTAATTGATATTGGGTTATCCAGAATTTTTACATCTTCTTGATTTGGCTTTATATTATTTATATGTTTCTAGGAATCTTCCATATCTTCCATGCTTTCCATTCTATGAGTCTAAAGGTTTTCATAGTAGGTATTGATGATCTTCTGAATTTCCATAGGATCCGTAGTGATTTCACCCTTTTCATTCCTCAAGGCATGACTTTGAGTCTTTCTTTTCTTTTAGTAAGTATGCTAAGGGTTTATTAAGTTTGTTAATTCTTTAAAGAACCAACTCTTTGATTCTTTAATTCTTTATATTGTTTTCTTTGCTGCAATTGTGTTCATTTCTGCTCTGATCTTTATAACTTCCTCCCTCGTATTGGCTTTGGGCTTTACTTGCTCTACCTTTTCTAGAAGTTTGAGGTGCAATCTTAGGTTGTTTATTTGTGTTCATTCTGTTTTCCTGATGTGAGAATTCATTGGTATATATTCCTCTCTTAAGACTGCTTTCCTCAGGGGCTGGGGATATAGCTCAGTGGAATAAGTGCCTGCCTGGCAAGCATAAGGTCCTGAGTTCAATCCCCAGTACCGCAAAAAAAAAAAAAAAAAAAAAAAAAACTGCTTTCCTCATATCCCACAAGTTCTGGTATGTTATATCTCCATTTTTGTTTAACTATAGATACTGTTTAATTTTTTTTATTTTTACCTATAAACCATTGGGTGTTGAGGAGGGTGTTACTTAATTTTCATGTGTTTATGGAGTTTTGTGGTTTCTTCTGCCATTAATTTCCAATTGCATTGCACTATGATCAGTCAATATTCATAGGATAATTTCATTTCTTTTGCATGTAGTTAACCATGTTCTGTGGCTAATAAATGGTCTATTTCAGAGAAAGTCCCATTCCCATGTGCAGCTGAGAAGAATGTGTATTCCAGTGTTGTTTGGTGGAACACTCTGTACACATCTACTAAGTCCATTTGTTCATATGTTTCATTCATTTCTGAATTTTTTGCTTTTTTTTTTGTCTATTTGTTCCATCTCTTTGTAATAATGGGTATTAATGTCCTGCATTGCAACTGTGTTACTGTTTGCTTGGTTTTTCATGTCTATTAATGTTTTTCTTATATAGTTGGGTACTCTCATATTTGGTGCATATATATTTATGGCTGCTATATCTCCCTCTTGATGTTTTCCCTTAACAAGCATGTAGGGACCTTCTATCTCTTTTGGTCATTGTTGGTTTGAAGTTGATGTTGCCTGCAAAAAGAATAGCTACCTGTGGTTTTTTTCTAGGTCCCTGTGGCATGGAGTATTGTTTTCTATCCTTTGACTTTCACTGTATGAGTTTCTTCTTGAATGAAATATGTTTCTTATATATAGCACGTAGTTGGATTTTGTTTCTTGATCCATTTTGCCAGTCTGTTTCTTTTGATTGGTGATTGGAGGGCATTTACATTGATATATACATTGGCTTATGTTTGTCATGTTATTTTCCTGTTGTTGGTTTCCTGCTCTTTCTCTCTGTTTAATTATTTTCCCTGCCTGATGGTTTCTTTCTGTTGTTGTTCTTGGAACTGTGGTCACTTTGCATCTCTATCTAGAATATCTTTCAGTATACTTTTTGGGGTTGGTTTGGTGGTGATGAATTTCTTCAGTTGTTCTTTATCATGGAAGTATCTTATTTCTCCATTAACTTGGAAAGATAGTTTTGCAGGGTATATCAATCTGGTTGGAAGTTTTCTTTCAGGTCGTCAAAGACTTTACTCCAAGCTCTTCTTGATTTGAGTATCTGTGCTGAGAAGTCTGTCATGATTCTGCTTGGCTTTCCTTTTTAGGTGATATGTTCCTATTATCTAACTGCTTTTAATACTCTCTTCTTATACTGAATTTCTGGGATCTTTATTATATATCCTGATTATTACATGTCTGGTTATATATGTAGATGTATTTTGGCCATGACTAATTGGAATTCTAATTGCCTCACCAACTGTATGTCAGATTTTTTTCTCATGTTTGGTAAATTTTCTGCTATTCTTCAAATAGTACTTTTATGTCATTTGTGTTGACTCCTGGTTTTTCACTGACACCTGTAAATCTTATATTGTTTTTCTTTGTATCATCTTGCAGCTGTGGAATTGTTATTTCTGGATCCCTTGTTACTTTTAAGAGATCTTTCTTTTTTCAATCACTAGCCATGATCTGTCTTTAAGGCCTGAAAGATTATATTAAGTTTCATTCAAGAGGTTTTGACAGCTTTATATGGAACTTCTAATTTCCTAGACACTTGTTTGAATTTGTTTCTTGCGTTCTCTTTCTTTCCTATACTGATCATTCACAGTTTCCGTCCTCTCCTATCACTATCTTTTTTTTAATCTCTCCCTACTCTAGATTTACTGACTGAGCAATTCCTTTATGAATTTGTTTTTTACCTAAGAGATTATTTCTGGTGTTATTTCCTCTATAGCCTCATGGATTTGTTCCCTTACTTTAGTTGCTATCATTTCAGAAATTTCAGGTGTGTGTCTTCAATTTTCCTCCATCTCATTGTCTCTTGGATCTGTTCTTGGTGGCCTGGAGTTCTGAGATTGGATCTTACTTCTGTGTCTTGTTATTTTCTATTTCAAAATTTTTTATTTCGTTTTTTGTGTTGCTCCTTGTATGTTTTTTTAAGTGGGTAACTATATTACTAGTATCAAGTCCTCTCTAGGAAAAGTCTGTTCCTGATGGATGTCTTCCGTAGGAGGTTCATGGCTTGTGTCTGTTCCAAGATCATACCTTCCTAGTTAATTAAGAGTGAGACATTTGTATCTGTTTGGCTGAGTCCCCAGTTTTTTGGCGCTGGACTGTAGTGAGGTTATTACCCCAGAGTTTCCCAGTATTGTTACAGAAAGGAGAACAACTTAATACAATAGATGTAACATCCTAGCTAAATTGTCTAATTAGCAATACCAACAGCATCAAACACAGTTTAGAAACTGACAAAGAGTGGTTGCTATTAATTTTGTTCCTTAAACCACAGGAACAAAATCGACAACTATATGAAAGCACCAATTATAAATTGGGAGCTTGTATTCAAAGTATTTACCATTGGTAGAGGGATTTTACCCTGTGGTGGGAGATTTAAGAAGGACAATGGATAAAATAAAGGTAACTGAAAAGAAATTAGAAGCAAGGCTAGAGGACAGAGGATGATCAGGCAAACTTTGGGAAACTAGAAAAGAGGGCAGAAAAGAAACAATGAGGGAATAAGCAAAGAATTATCTGAACTGGGTCTCTGGGTTTGTGGGATACGATTAGTTTTCTGTGGCTGGACTTTACCCCAGATGCTTAGAAAAGAGAAAAAGGGAAAAGAGAAAGAGAAAGAGAAAAAGAGAAAAAGAGAAAGAGAAAGAAAGAAAAAGAAAAAGAGAAAGAGAAAGAGAAAATGGGAGAGAGAATAGGGCAGCCCCACCTGCCTGCTTCTATTCCCTGTGTCTTTGTCCCCAAGCACAACGCCAGTTCACCTGCCTTATCACCTTTTGGCTCACACTGTTATTGTTCCTTTGGTCCTTTCGTGCTACTAGTCCTGCCTGTCCGTCCTGTGCACCCTAGCTGGGACCCGACTGTGTCTGGCGTTCCCTCTGATCTCCCGGCCTTCCAGTGTGGTTCGCCTGGGTCACATGAATGGTGATGGAGATGGGAGGGGCCGCCCTCCACACTCATATATCATGACTTAAAATAAAGAAGGTAACTGTCTCCTGTCCCCTAATTCACAATATGGTCTTGTTAAATTTTTTCTATTGTTCTAGATATGCTATCATTTATTTTCACAATATTAATATTCACCAATTTTGTCTAAATATGCCTTAACACTGAACAGAAGAATGACCAGCTTATCCTGAAATTCAGCTATTGATTAAAATTCAATACATTATATTACAAACCTACTACAAATATAGCTACAACTACATTCATCAATGAATAATAATAGGATGATCTTCTAAAATAGACTAATTTTTAGTAAATGCCACTCAGTGGGTTTCTCCTACAAGGCACCTCTTTCAAACAGACTAGCAGAACTCAGTAGATCCACAGTCATCAATCCCTTCACAAAAGATTACAATATTTTCATAAATACCAGATTTAAGTGTAAATTTTCACGGTATACTTTTATCTTTACACGCAGTCCCCCTGACTATAGGCAGTGTGTAATAGTAATTACTATGAGGATGATAGCAGGTAGTCTTCACTCAACGCTTTACTATGTGCTTGGAATATGTAACAATTTTGTGCATATTTGCTATCTAATCCTCACACAAGCTCTACAAAAATATATAGTAACTTTTTGGAGATACAGTCTGACTATGTAGTTCAGGCTGAACTTGAATTTATAGTAACCCTCTTGCCTCCAATTTCAGAGGGCTGGGATTACAGGCATGCATCACCACCACACCCGGCGCTAGTATTTTTATGTTCATTTTATACAACAGAAGCTCAAATTTAGAAAAGCAAATGAAGTTGCCCTGTTAGATGAAGAGCATATAAAAATATTTGAGGGATAATGAATAGAATAATTTATCTAAAATAAATTTCTTTACAGCAGTTTTCAATAAGAAATAGGGATTGTCAAACATCTAATGTAATACAGTTTTCAAGAGTCATAATAAGCTGTTTAGAGAGAATGTAAAACTAGTGTCATGTTTAACAGTTTGATTTTTAGAATCAGACAAGGATTTAATACCATTTTTATTACTTGCCAATTAAGTGGTGTTGGGCAAATTTCCCTATAAAATAAATCTACTACTTCATAGGAGTGCAGTAAAGATTAAAAGAGAAGAAAGAAAATAGTGTATGGTTGAAGCAAGCTAGTATGTGTTCTGTAACTCTTAGGCATCAGCTATAATTCCATAGTTAAAAGGTTTTCACAGGATTTGAGCAATTGTAAGGTTAAGATAATTATTTTTCTATTGTAAATAGTTTTAAAAGTTATAATAAATTTTATTAAAATGCTACTTTAGAACTAAACTGTATTTATTGATAAAACCTCTCCCTTTCAAATGGCCTGTAGTGACAGTCAAATCACATATGATAATATATTTCCACAATGGTTGTACACTCCCACCAGCAATGGAGAAGTGTTCCTTTTTCCCTGCAGACCCAGCAGCATTTGTTACTGGTTGATTTTTTTTATGACAACCATTACTTCTGGGATGAGATGGAGTCTCATTGTTTTAATTTAAATTTCTGGAATGATCAATGATGTTGAACATTTTTTCATATATTTATTTGCCATTTATATTCCTTCATCGGAGAAATGTGCATTCACCTAAGATACCCAATTTTGGATTGCCCCTTTAACTGGGATTAGAAGTCTCATTCCACCCACCTATTACCCTTCTGGGTGTTATCCTAGAAAAATTGGAAACATCATACCACAGCATATATGTGCACCCGTGTTTACAGGGGCACAATTCATAATAGCTAAAGCTTGGAAACAGCACAAATGCCCATAAACCAAGGAATGGATAAACAAAAAAGATATGGTCTTTTTATACAATGGTGTACTACTCACCTATAAAGAAAGATAAACTCAACCCTTTTGTAGGTAAATGGATGCAATTCAAGACCATATTCATAACTGAAATAAACCAGACCTGCATGTGTGAACATCACATGGTCTCCCTAGTGTAAGAAACTGATAGTAAACAAGATCTGAAAGGTACAATAAATATCGTGAAGGGGAAAGAAACAGCTCAAGTGAGAGAATAACTGAGATGGGGGAAAGGAGAATAGAAGGAAGGGGAAAATATATACACAGACACACAACGTAGCTAAAATAATTGTACTACTAGTTTCTATTAGTTCATTGAAAGGAACAGTTAGTGCTTATATTGTTTGATGAAATTTTCATTCCTATATCTGGTCATCTGAGCAATCATTTGGAAGATAACAACATCTAATAGGATAACAATTGTTAATTTCCTATCATCTTGTTTTCAATTTCTGTATTGTTTTTATTGTTTTTTTCCTCTTTAAAATAATAAATATGATAAAATAATGGAGTGATATTACGTAGAGTGAAAAGGAAGAGGTATTTGTGAAATATCTGCTAGTCTGAGACAGTGTCTATAAGATTTTGGTATCCCAAATTTAAATAACACTATTTGTCAGTTTTCCCAATGCCAGTAAAAAAAAAATTAAAAAAATAAAAATAAAAAAAACTCCAGACACCTGCAACTTAAAGGAGGAGATGTTTATTTTGACTAGGGTTTTAGGTTTCAGACATTTTAGAGATTCAATCCATGATTAGCTGGATCTAAGGCAGAAATATCATGACAGAAAAGCATGATGGAAGAAAAGTTACTCAGTTCATGGAGGCCACTAAGTCAACCACAGGATAAGAATGCCAGTGAGAGACATACCCACCTCCAGCGGGGCCCTGCTTCTGCTTGGTGTATTGAGGTATGAGTAACAGTATACTCATTCACTGAAGAATATACAAGTCCCATCATCCAGTCACCTCTCCAGGCCTCTCCTGAGCCAAGCCAGTTGACAATCAACCTTAAGCACCACATTTCCTCCATTGTCAACTTGACACCCAAGCAATCTGCTTAAAACATACTTGCTCTACAAAAACTATAAATAACAATGTTATACCATGATCCAAATAGTCTGCAAACAACCAAAGACACAACAGTCCCTTCCCTAAAGTGAACAGTTTCAACATTACTCAAAAGTCCAAGTCAAAGCCTTCTGCGAGACTGAAGCCAAACTCTTAATTATGAAAAATCATAAGAGGTTACATGCGTCCAACATTCAATAACATGGGATAAACACTCCTTTTCAAAAGGGGAAGAATAGAATAATACACAATAATCAGATCCAAGCAAGACCAAAACTTATCAGGGTAAGCATTAATCCCATAGCTCCATGCTCCATATCCATTATGTATGGCAGTAAGGCAGGAGTGCTGGAAGGCTTGGGGAACCTCCCACCCATGGCATGGTAGACTACACCCCATGCACTCACTCTCTTAGCCCGGCTTTACTCCCTTCATGCACCTTTCCTTGGCAGATGATCAGTATGTCTTGCATCCCCAACATCCTATGTAATCCTCTCTGCATTTTCTTCTTTAGCCTAACACCTTCATGCACTCCCCACTGAAAGACTTATTGTCTGGCCTCCCAGTTCTTACTTTAATACCTAAGTCAAAGGTTCTATGATCTGCAACTTTTATATTTTGCATGCCTCAACAACCAGGATCATGTGAAAAATCCCAGAATTTGCTACCAGCTCAAGAAGCAGCTGGGTCTCCTTCAGCCATGAATGCGTTGGCCTCTGAGCACCAAGATGGCTAAATATGGTGAAGCAAGTTTCATGGAACCATTTTTATAGGAAGCCTTTTTGGAGCCAAAGGTCCAGGAACTGTCTTATCAAACGAAACCTTGACATTATTGCACCCTTCTACTTGCCATAAGTGAGATTTTGCTGATACCTGAGATCCCTTTAAGGAGTCTTTCTTCTTGTCCTAATTCGAAGTATTTAATTGTTTTTGAGGCCATCAATCTTAGAAATTACATCTTCTTTGTTCCAAACCTTACCTGTGATCCTCTTGAGGGTCAAATTTTTTAAGTTTTTCAACTCCTTCTGTTCTGACTTTTATCCTTGATTCTCACTTCAAATCTGACTAAAAGTAGCCAGCAATACCCATGCAAGAGCCTCAATGTTGGGCTACCTTGAAATTTCCTTCTCAGATAGATTCATCCAAAATCTTTAAATTCAGCTCATGTAAAGTTTTAAACTATAAACAAAAAGTAGGCAAGTTGTTCTCAAGCTATAGCACACATAGTCTCTAGTCCTATTCCCAATAGAGTCCTCATTCACACCTGAAACCTCTGGAGTTGGGCCTACATTCTCTACATCGTTAGCCACATTCTGGTTTTCTGAGATCTGACTCTGACTAGCCATAGAGCTCTGCTTAAAACATTCCAGTGCTTCTCTGGTTCATCTTCAAACCTTTCTAAACACCCGCTGCAAAATATTTCTGAAGGCTATTGAACCACACAGTCAGGTATAGTCACAGCTATGACATCAGTTCTCAGTAACAATTTTTTGTATTGGTCAGCTTTCTTGTTGCTAGGACAACATACCACACACCTGCAATTTGAAGCAGTAGAAGCTTATTTGTCTTATAGTTTTGAAGTGTCTAGTCTGTGGTTAGCTGGCTTCAAGGCAGAAACATGATGGAAAATGAGGGAAGTCACAGGAGGAAAGTTTCAGAGAAAGACACCCTCCAAAGCCATGCTCTCAGGGATCCACCTCCAGCTGGGCTCTACTTTCTTAATAACTCAAACTGAAATGCATATCAGGGGATTGTTCCACTGGTGAATATAGAATCCCCATGATCCAATCCCTTCCCCAGACTCTCTCAACCCACATGAATTGACAACTAAGCTTAAATGTCACAATAGCGACTTTTATAGTTAAACTTTTAATCCAACTTATCAAATGATTTGACTTCATCTGTAACATTCCTGCCAACTAGATACAGAACACACATTTAACAAACTTTGCTGATAGGAATTACCTCTTTTTTGTATTTAAAAAAAAATAAAAGCACAAAATCCTATTAACAAACAGACACAAATTAGCATAAAAAATAGTACAATCGCAACCGATCTACAGACAAGGTGACATGATCTCAACAGTGGTTATTGCTTTATCCATTGATATCTTCGAAGTGTAAATATATGAACCCATATACAGACATGCAAAATTGGTCAGACAATTAATCCTCTCAACAACAGAAAAACACAAAAAACAAAAAAAATCAGACAGAAAACAAAACAGGCAAAAAAAAAAAAAACCACCAATAGTTGCTGCTTTGCATATTGATATCTTCGAAGTGTGTGTTCAGGATAACACATATAGACATACAAGATTGATCAAATAACCCGTCATCAAGTATTCCTTAGCATTAAGTGATATAATACAATAGTAGAACCATGTTAGCCCTCCTGCATATATGTATATTCATATATACATACATACATTTTTGTCTTTTTCTCTTAAAGTAGATCATTCTTCCTGGGATTCGTAGCACCCATCTATAATATTAGCTACTTGGAAGGCTGACACAAGGAGACTACAAACTTGACACCAGCCTGAACAATTTATTACTATGCTGTCTCAAAAAATCTTTAAAAGACTGAGGATGTATCTCTGGGTAAGAGCACTTGCCTATCATGTACCACTGAGTACTGGTTAAATCTCCAGCACTAAATAAATATCACTCTACTATTTAAATCACACCCTTCATTCTAATCACCTGAAAATCTCATATTTATCTAGTGATTTTAATATTATGCTCTAAATCTATAAAATCTGACCCCATTTCCTCAAATTTCTTCCAATAACTTATTTCCTTCAATATTAAATTTACTACCAAGCCCCTGAATTGATTCAGTTATCAGTACAATGAGAAGTTTAATCTTCTCACTCTCCTTTTTTTCCACTCTAAGGTGTGGTCTGTCATCGCATTTTAAAGAGTGGAGCTCACTGCGCCTCTTTACCTGAAGAGAGTTAAGAATTTAATGTACTATGGGGAAGTTCAATATTTATTGACGTGCAATGCTCTGACAGAGATTCAAAGTGCAGGCGGAAAAGTATTTTCTCTGCGAGAGGAAGAATGACTTCTGAAAGGCAGAGTGACTGAGACCCACCAGGGTGTAAGATTTAAACTTGAATTATCAGTAACTTCTGAGTTAGAAGAGATGAGCCTCAGCTCACCTATTTCAATGCACAGAGTTTGAAGAATAAGCACAACACATTACAGAAAACTGTGCGGATACAAAAGGAATGAATGACAATTACTGTTCGTGGAGAGCAAACTGGACAAGCAGAGGAGAACAGAGTTGCATAATATTCTATACTTGGCCAAATAGCATTCTCATTCCATAAAATGATTTGTTATCTTTGCCTTCAATATCAATAAAACCATGCATTTATTTTGCTCACCTTTGTTTCAACCATTAAGCTATGTTTTACCAACCTGCATTTAGGCACTTAATTCATTAGATCCACATGGCTGTCATCACCCAACCATGTAACAACTTTTCTTTCATGGTTTTGTCATACATCTTTCTTCCCTCTCTAATTTCTAATAATCCTCAATTTTGTTCAATCTCTTCTAACACAGGTGATATTGTTATAAGTGTTTGGTGACTATAGCACAATACTTGAAATTCTGGCTATTGTATCAGATACTACAGATAAAAATTAATTTAAAATGTACCGTAGATCCAAAGGGGAGGCTTAAACTATAAAACTTCTAAAGAAAAATGTAGGCAAACATCCTTGTGACCTTTGGCTAAACAATTGTTTATGTATAAGACAAATATATAATCTGTGAGAAAAAATAAATTGACTTCACCAAAATTAAGAGTTTTGATTTTCCAAAGCCACACATACAAGCCATTAATTAGGAGAAAATAATTCCAAATAGGGGCTGGGGATATAGCTCAGTGGAATAAGCGCTTGCCTAGCAAGCGCAGGGTCCTGAGTTTGATCCCCAGTACCGCAAAAAAAAAAAAAAAAAAAAATCCAAATAATGCATATACAGTAATATGATAATGATCTAATATCAAGGAAATATAAAGACTTTTGAAACAAAATAAGTAAAACATCATAAAACCTAGTTAGGCTACCAGTGCTTAGAAGTGTGAGTTCCCTGTTGTCAGTGGCATGCATACACAACCAGGGCCTTAAATATTAGCCAGTTGGCTGTAAATGGTGAAACTATAATAAAACAAAGGTTGTGCTGGGGGCCAAAGTCTGTCATCAAATGAAGTATTATTTGGGAGACTTCTACTTGTCCTGGGACACATTTTTAAAGACACAGATTAAGCTAGGAATATAGCTCAACAGCACAGTGCCTGCCTACCCAGGGCAAGGTCCTGAGTTTGATTCCCAGAACTAAAAGAAAAGAAAGCTTATGATGACGCAGATCAAACTGGATGAAGGCTAGGTACCCTTGGAAATGATGACAAACATCAACAGCACAACCCAACTAATGCCAGGCTTTAATATAACAGTGGAAGTATGGAGCAAATCTAAAGCAGAATGTATGGAAATTAGTGAAGATTAGACTAAAAATGAGAAGACCTCAAAATAAGAAAGCCTCCCAGAAGTGACTGTTCAGGATAAAAATGATACAAAACACAGATCTGTTTATATTAAAGGTTTACCGACTCATGTAACTCTCAATGGCGTCAAAAATGGCTAGAAAATAAAAGGCAAGTACTAAATATCCAGATCAGAAAAACGCTTGAGTGATAAATGTTCCCTACGTTTGACAGCACTGCGTCTGCTAAGAAGTTTGTAGAAATTTCAAGCCAAAGTATAAAGACACAGACCTGATACTGCTTTCTAATGAAGATTATTCTACAGAGAAAAATAAAGAAGGAAAGCAAACTGGAAGCTAATTTAAGAGCTAAGCAATAGCAAAAAAGGAAAACAAGTTAGAAGACTTCAAAATGAAATCTCTAGAAGGAAAGATTGGATGCTTGCTGAGGTTTTTGGGCGACTTAGATGATAAAATGTGTAGAGAAAATTGGCACATCCTTTTTTCATGTCAGAGTGAGGTAAAATGGACAGACTTTGTCAGAGGAGCAAAAAAAGGAATAATTCTGTTGCAAGAAAAAGCCTAGGAAGCACTAGAAAGCCAACAATTGGCAGCCAACTATTAAGAAACAAAGAAGTGACGTGGCAAATCTTGGAAGGACAGTTGGGAAGAAAAGTTGTCAAAAAAATTCTAGAAGATCAGCAAGAATCTCCAAACAAGTGGAAATCAAAAGGTTGTAGATTTTAAGGAAAAAACAAAAGGAAACAAAGCTCCCAACCTAGGTCTGCTAAAGCAGAAGTACAGTCTCAGGGCCAGAAAACAAGTATTTTTCTTTTGGTACCGGAATTGAACTCAGGTCCTCGAGCTTGCCAGGCAGGTGCTCTGCCACTGAGCTATATCCCCCGGCCCCAGAGAACAAAATTTGATAGTCACAAAAATCGTGATGAAAATGGGGCAACCGAACAAGTGTAAAGAGCAAGATGAGAAACAAACAAACAAAAAAACTGCATCAAAACAACAGAAAATGATGGTGGAAAACGGTCATTTAGTAACCTTTTTTTTTTTTTATTTATCTTCATTAGGTTTTAAATTGCCTTTTGTTTTATGAGGCTTTAAAAAAAAAACTGAATTAGGTCCCCCTGCAAAAAAAAATTTTTTTGTCATTGTTATTTTACTTGTCCTTTTGCTGTGGTTGTTCTCTAGACACATTTTTAAGATCATTGAGATCACTCAAATATCAAAAGGACTATTCATCCACTAAATTGCCTTTGTAATAGGAGAGTGTATTAGAATAAAATAAAATACTGTGAAAAGGAAAAGAAACCATAAAACCTAAAAAAGCAGACAAAATATTCTTTGATAGGACTTTGATAGGATAAAAACCATATGATATACAAACACGGGAACTCACTCAACACAAGTAGATATTAGGTAAGTGCAAATTAAAACTACTTGAGATAACAGTAAAACCTGTTAAATAATTAAAGAGTGACCAAGTCATAAGTCATTGAGAATGTGGACTACCTGAAATATTCATACACTGCTGGTACAAATGAAAAATAGTGAAACCTCTTTGGAAAATAATTGGACAGCCTCTTAAAAATCAGCTGTATAATTTTAATTACTTTCCTATTGCACTTCTACTTAGGTATCTTTCCAAAAGAAACAAAAGTTCATGCTCATATATTTATTGTGTATTTACCTAAACTGGATCTTTGTCAATAAAAGCTAGCCATCAAAAATAAATAAGCAAATTATGTTATATTCACAGAGAATTTTATTTTTAAAACAAATGAATTATTAAGACATGTAAATAAATCGATATTCAAATAATCGTGCTAGCTGAAGAAGTTAGACAAAACGAAAAAGTATACGTTCTAACCCAACTTAAATAAAATTCCATAAATTAAGCTACGAGTGACAGAAAACATAACAGTGATTTCATAGAGATGGAAGGGGTCAGAAAGGGACAGACAGGAGGAATTATAAAATAACAAGGTAAGTGTAGTTTCCAACAGTTGTCTGAATGATAGGTGTCCTCCATCCATAAAACTTGTCTCTATGTAAATTATGGTACTTACTAATGAAAAACATTATATTTTTTCATTTTTGAGGACCCAGAACAAAAGAATCCTAAAACAGAATAGCAAATATCTCATTAAACCTGTAAGTAAGGACTTTGATATGTGTCCTATCCAATCAGAAGGAAAAAGCTGAAATAAAACTAAAAAAAAAAAAAAATCAATTCTTGTAAATCATACAGTAACTCTTTGGATACCTGAGTTACAGTGTTTACTAAATTTTCTTGCAAATATTTGTTATACTCACCTGTCTCACCACTTAAAATTAGAACCCTTACAAGAAAAGCATTTCGGTATTTTCTATTCTTTTGTTAGCATAGTTTCTGGCACGTAACTCTGTTCAGTGAATGCTAGTTGAATAAGTGAATGAATGAAAGATTGCAAATATCTTGCATACTAGACTGAAAACTTACGTTAGGAGGACATTAAGAATGATTCATCAGGGCCAGGGTTATGGCTCAGCAGCACAGTGCCTGCCTGAAAACATGAGGTACTGAGTTCGATTCCTGGTACAAAAAAATAATTATTCATAAAAAATAATTGTAAAGGTGTTTGGGGGACAGGGATATAGCTCAGTGGAGCAAGTGCCTGCCTGGCAAGTGCAAGGCTCTGAGTTCGATTGCCAGTGCCAAAAAGCGGGGGAGGGGCATTGAATATAATACAAGTAACCTTGGAAAACCTTAGTTATTCTTATTTGAATAACTTTTGTATTCGGGTCACTGTACCCAAATTACCTCTAACTTTATGATAAATGTAGTGAATAGGCATTATTGTCTTTAAAAAAATAGAGCTGGCATTCAAAGGGTTCAGTGGCTTATTTGAGCTAATTTTATAAGAGGTGAACCTCAAATTCCTGGCGGAGTCAGAATTTAATATCAAAATTGAATTGCTGAGTACAATCTTTCTACAATGCCTTAGTGATACCAAGCAGGCACATTCAAATTCACAGAAACTTAATTGTCCTTGATTGAGTTCAAAATAATATTAAAATATAGGGAGTGTTTTCCTTTGCTTCCACCACTGATCTCAAAGGTCTAGAATTGAATATGTCTGTATAAAAATACTCTTTATGACAATGTCTAGTTCCATGAGAAAGCATTAAGCATATATATTTCTATGTGAATAAAAAAAAACATGGCAACTGTAAACCCTGACTCTAAGATATTATGCAGTAGTAAAGAGTATCAATATTTCAGACAAGTATCAGGGGTTGTTTTCAGCTAAGATCATTCTCTTATACGTTTCTGACCTAGAACATCTTCTATAAGACAAAAGAAGTGATGAACTTATGGGTGGGAGCAGATAAAACACTGAAGAATAGAAGTGATACCATTGAATAATTACATTAGCAACTTCCTGGTCAAATGAAAAGAATAGATTTATTCCAGATATAATCACTATCAGTGTTGAACATCTTGTAGAACATCCATTGTACACAGAACTCCAGATCAATTCTAGTGTTCTGGCCACAGTGAATTCTCTCTCTCTGTCTGTCTGTGTCTCTCTCTGTCTGTCTGTCTGTCTCTCTCTCTCTGTCTCTCTTTCTGTCCCCCCCCCCCCGGTATCACTTTATCCACAGCAAACTTCAGTGCTGCTATTAAGAGTTATTAGGAAGTGAAAATGAAGTTTGGTGAATACAATGCTTAGTTCGGTTCTTGTCATTTGAAATTGAAGCAATGAGTAAGTTTATTATATGGATGTATAATAAAAGCCAGTTGATAATGATAAAGATTTTGAAGTTACAGGAACAGATGAAAGATCAAAGTGCTGATCTCTAAAGAAAGAATAGAAGCCCAGGAAAAGGGGAATGTAAATGTTTTTGGAGAAGCCAAGGTTTTTACTGAATAGGGGCTGTTAGTTGTGTATGTAGACTGGTAGGCATTTTCTAAGAACTCAATTGTCTCAAAAGACAATGTCATGCTTTGCAATGAAATCCTTTCTAGTGTTATTTTAAAGTTAGGAAAGTTGCTTGGAAGCACAAAAATAAACCGGACAAATAGGTGAAGTGTCAAAGACTAAACGCAGATGAATCTAATTTAAACAATGTTTCTCTGGCCCAAGACACTATCTTGCTCCTCAGAATAGCTCTGTCATCCCCTACAGAGACTCATTGTCAGGCAGAAGTTGGCAAGTGTTTCCAGTATTTAAAAAACAAAAAATCAATGAGTGTAGAAAAGTAAGAAGCAAGAGAGAGAAACTCTCATCTAAAGTCTTGTACACTAAAAAGAATGCCTCTCTGATTTCTCAGTGAGACATAGCTCCTTTATTTGAGCGGAAAGAGCGTGTGTTCCACATTTTTTAGCCTGTAAACTTCAGAGGTCACAGTTTTACAGTGGAACAAGTTAGAATCACTTACACATTGCCTTAAATTTAGATTTGCCCTAGATATTTTGCTGAAATAATGAGAGACATGGCAATAAAATGAAACTCTGCTGATTTTATTATTTTCTACTTGCAGTGAAGAACAATCATAACATAAATTATGGAAACCACTGAAATCATCAAACTCTGCCTATTTAAAATGATTAAGCTATTTTATTCCTCAACCAGCTCTGTCTGAATTGCTTTCTAAGTGACCTTGGTGGTATTTTCTGAACAGCTATTCTTACTAGGCAAATACAAATACATATATGCATGAGAGAATAACATAGATAGTGCATATTAGTGGTTGTTTTAAATTTTTTATGTGTTTTTAGATGTTCACCAAATGTTCATTCAAGTCCCTATTTCCCCAGAAGAATGTGAAATCAAATAGCATACATTTATTGATCACTACTACATGAGTTACAATGTGCTATCCCTGGAATGTGCCTACCTTCCAAAAGACATTAAAGCTGAAAAAGTAAGATATAATCTTACAAAATCTTTAGTAACAAATATTAAAATATCTCAACCGATGGTAGTCTGCTTAGGAAAAGTAGAGATAACTCGCACCAGGAAGGGCTGATTACTGCAAATGCCTTTAAGAAGTCATGAAACCTTCTACTTTTCACTTCTGTGAGTTAAACCTTTTAGATTCCATATAATTTAAAATTAAACTTTTAAAAAATTACAATAAAGGCATAGAACAATGTGGATCTGGCTCATCAAATACTACTCAAGGCTAAAGAGCTGATTCCTTCCATAAGGACTGCTCTTGTAGCTATTTTTTTCTGTTCTTATTTAGAGGCATCTGATTTGTTTCTTGGCAGAAAAAAAAATATTCTTATCTTTAAGAACAGGAACCCCCTGCTTCATAACACATTCCCATCATCAATCCAACTAACCCTTCTCAATCCTACATGGCGGATCACAGGAGAGATAAGTGGGTAAAGTAAAATCTCAGATCACTGAGAAGTACTCATGTATGGAAGAAATATTTGTAAGCAACCCCTCTATTTCACTGTAATTTTAGAAATAAATTAGAAATAAAGTTTTATATCATTAGTGGAGTTAATGATGGTGTGAATGCTAAAAGTATGGTCCTTTACAGTGCAGGCAACAAGGGACATGTACACACGTATACATAAAGGCATATATGCACACATTTCAACTCTATGTGTATGTCATAAGGTAATAAATATAATAAAGTAAAACAAATTAGAGAAATGAGATTGAAGGTGGTAGAAGGGGGTAGGTAGCAGACAGCAAATTTAATAATATAGCCGGGAGAAATTCACTAAAAGAGACCGTTTTTTTAAAAAACTAAGGAATAAAACTATCTCCTTCCATTCCTCCTCCCGAAACCTGACAACAGGAGGAAAATATATTGCATGAAAATTATTATCATAAGTGCATGATTTCACATAATCTACTCTACTATTCTTGAATTTTTGATATATTTTACTATAGCCTCCATAAAGAATAGGGTCAGACTGGTACAGGGGTGCACACTGTAACCCCAGCCGCTGGAGAGGGTAAGGTTCCAAGTTTGAGAACAGCCTGGGTAAATTAGAAAAACTCTGTTTTAAAAAAAGACAGGAAGTTGGAGATGTAGCTTAGTGATAGAACATTTGTCTACAACACATCAGACCCTGAGTTTACTCTTTAACACTAAAGTAAAAAGGAAGAGCCAATTCTGGGACAGCAAGAGAAACACAGCCTCTGTCTCTATGGAGCTTAAAATCCAGAAGTGTCAGTCCACATGTTGTGACAGAGGCACACAACACCAGCCCAGGTCAGCGGATTCTCCTGTTTTCCAAACTGAGAATTAGAGAATAAGAAAGAGTTTAAAAACAAGGAAAGACCAGGTGCAATTAGCTAATGTTCATAATGAAGCAGAACAGCCTTAACTCAGAAAATATCCTACAATATTTAACAAAAGAAAAGATAAATACAGTAGTTACAGACTGACCAAAAGGATACAAGAGTGGTGGACCGTAAGACGGGAGAAGTAGATAAGTAGGCAGGTGCAGGATAATGAAGAATCCTGTGAATAGCATAAAACTTTGGTCATAGTTCATATTACTGGCATATAATATCTACCTCACTGAGGTTATTGGTACTTTGTACATGGGATATCTTTGCTCTATTTATTTCTTATTTAAAACATTTAAAGATTTTGGTCTTTCTGTTGGGGAAAAACAGGAAACCAAAAGAAAGATTTTAGTCAAGAGAGTGAAATGCATTCTAGAAAACTCTCCTGGTTTTTAAAATATTCACTTTGACAGCTAAGTAACAAAGATGTATTAGAGTAAGTCAAAACTGTATTTGGAACGTAGGTGAAAGACCTGAAACTATAGGAAGGACCAGCTCTTTATAGTGGAAGCGGACAAAAGAAAGCACAACTTAGAGGTATTGACTAGAAGCGGTAGGCAATGCATGATTAGCGTAAGTCAGGAATACATTTTGGGCTCATTTTCACAACTATAAAGCCTGAAAAGGCCATTGGGTGACACAGACCAGGCTTGGAAAATTCCAGGAGAGAGGCAGAGGCTCACAAATGTTCACCTGCTGTGCACCGCACAGAGTGGTGCGATATGAGCTGAGTCCGGGTTACATGTGCAGATTCCACCATTGCTACCTGTCACTTCCTCACAGTTGAAAAATGATCCCTTTACATATAAATAGCTCATTTTGGAAGTCAACTAAAATCCTCCTACTATCATCCTACCCTCCTCCAAGATGTTACCCATCCTCAGTCCTCCCGTTTCCTGTTTCTCCCCACTTGCCTTTGCCCAATGTCCTCTTGTCTTTGCCCATACCAAATAAGTCCTGGCTCTGCCTAGGAGAATCGCCAGATACGCTCATGGATTTTTCCATGACTTTATTACTATTGTACTCAAAGATGACATTTTCAGAGAAGCCCTTGTTAACAAACTTACCTGAAATAACACATATTTCTCTCTCTCTGTCTCTCTGTCTCTCTGTCTCTCTGTCTGTCTCTCTCTCTCTCTCTCTCTCTCTCTGTGTTTTGGTATATTTTTCTTCTCAACCTTCATCACCATTTGATTAACTATATATATACTATGATAAATGTAAACTCTTTGAGAATAAGAACTTTCATTCTTTCACTGACGTAACGCCAAAGTGTGGAACACATTAAGTAATTCACACTTGTTGGTAGACTACAGATATTGTTCAGCACTTCTGCTCACCAATTTCCTCTGCTCTTACATCATTGACCTTCTAAAATATTAATGGAAACGCTTTTAATGAATTTCAACCAATTCAGTATTCCAGATTAAACAATACCATTATTCCTCTCCATACAGCCTGGTATATGAAAATAATGAAATCTCACAGCTATTAGAGAATTTGTTACCATTGTCATTTACTCGTTCGTGTCTTTACCAGTCAATCAACAGTATTTGTTTCTAGTCTGTTTCTACCAGTTGTATTTGTTAATCTCACTATAAAAAATCCATACAATAGGAGTATGAAAGGAAAGAATGTTTCTTGCTGTGAAAATTAATTGTAATACTATGGAATAATATGGAAAGACTTGATGAATGGAATTTATATTTATAAATTGTTATTTTGCTGCTAACTATAAAAATTGAAAGAAAATCGTGACTATGCAGAATTATGTAGTCAAAAAGTTATACACACACACACACACACACACACACACACACGTCTTGGTTCTATTTTAAATCTATTAAACTAAAAATCACAGATATTGCCTTATAAGTGTAATTTATTCCAAAATGAGGATACTGAATTCCGATCAGTGAAACTTTACTCAACATTGAAAAATTGAAAAATATATACCTAAATATACCTTTAACCTGAGAGGTTAAAATAAACTGCTTAGGGTAATTAGGCATATTTTAATTTTCCTATTAAGTTATTTTTAACCATTTAATGCTAAAATTTGTCAGATAAATGGGTTTCTTTTAACCTTAACTTCATAAATACATCATATCTTTTCCTTCCCTTTCCCATCTCAGCCTGGATGAAAACAAAGTTTTATACTGTGTGTAAGCTTTATCTATGGGCAATGGCTGACCATTGTTCTAAGTTTAAAAATAATTCTAATGCTTCCAATGGACTAAGAAGAGTATATGCTTAGTCACTGGTCATGGACATGGAAGAGAAATATAGTCTCCATGCTGCGTGTTTTCTGCCTCTGATCTGAGCAGGAAGGCTTTATGCTTGTACTGAGAATGCCTGGTCTTAAGTTGTTCTGAAACAGCAGCACAAGGTGCTGACCCGCCCTGTTCTACAACTTCTTTATACCATCCCAACCTTATTAATTTCATTCCTATTCAGTTTTTATATATGCTTGTAACTCTGACCTGTTTTACAATGGACTGACAAGTGGCTTATAAAGACATATGAAAATCATGATGGTAGCAGGAACTCATGAAATCATGAAAGAGAAAAAACAAGGGGAGAATGTATAAAATACAGAGTAGGTACATTAAGAGCTTCTGGGAATAAGAGAAATATACCACTTAAAGGCCAGTAAGCATGCCAGAGGTGGACCACAAATTTAATTTTAACAGAATAAAGTTGAAAAATAAATCTAGAAACTAAAATCAATTTAACTTCCTAGAAAGAACAAAACCGTACCTAACCCCGCACCAATCAGTGTCAGAGTCATTGGGGATAACTATCAGAGGTTCGCTGAAGAAAGTGAAAACAATCCCCAGATACGCACTTTCCTCTGAAATCTCGTATCACTAGCACTTTGCCAATCAAGCTCTTAACCAGGCTGCACTTTATTCTATTTACATAGTTGTGTCTCCCTAAAAGAAATGAATAGTTCTTTATAATGCAAGCCCATCCTGTGAATAGCTTGCTAGAATGACCATGACAAATGTATCATACATTGGGTAGACTGAAAGAAAAAAAATGCATTGTCTCCCAGTTATGAGAGACAAAGATCCAACAGCAAGGTATAGGGAAGACCACTCTTTGGCAGCTCTATAGCAAGGTGTGTTATGGACATCTTTCCAACTTCACTAGGCTTATGACAACATAACTTCAATCTTCACATGGCATTCACAACGTGTCTATGCCCAAATTTCCTTCTTTATAAAGACATCAGTCAGATTAGAGTAGGCTAAGCTCCTAATCTAAGATAGTACAGCCATTCTGTTAATAAACAAGTGCTGAATCCTGAATTTAATTCATCTCTTCGGCTTAAGGGCCTCCCTGCACCAGTATGACCTCATCTTAACCTAACTATGTGTGCAAGTACCTCATTTCTAATTAAAGTTACTTTCTGAGGTGTTTAGTGTTACAGCTTCAACAGTATGAGTTTTTTGGGGGGATGCAAACCCATAACATCACTAGCACAGAAATTTGCATATAATATAAACTCAGTAAGTTTCTAACAGAAAGACTAAAACTGTAATGAGAAAATAGGTAAATTAATGAATGAAAATATGAAAGCTATTTGCTTTCTTTCTGCTCTGCTTCTTTTTCCCCTGAATTTCACCAATCCATGGCTCATCCTCTGAGCATCAAGTTCACACTGCCAACACTAATCAGTCAAGTTAATTCTGTTAATTCACAAATTGACAGATATGAGTAGTTATGAGCCTTGCCATGTTGATTTGTATTTCTTACTTTAACTATATTTTAAGTGAAACTAAATACCCATTGATTTTATGCCTACACAAACTTTAGTCTAAGGGGGAATGCTAGTTCTTATCTAAATATCAAACGAGTCATAATTGTGGACAAAAATTATAGCAAACATTATATTTAAAGAATATTTTCTGGTGTTGTAAAAGTCATTATCAAAAACCTCTTAAACCACTACTTTCATAATAAGAAAATAGGTATATCTGTGTGAAAATGACAATCTGAATGACATGGTGCAATGCTAAAGAGCCCAGGCAGGCATAACCAAATAAAGTGAAGTTCTGCACAATTATTCATTGAATAGAGAGTTAATCACATAGCCACTTTAAATATATTAAGTGAATGAAACATTCAGTTTCACAGGCATTTATTAATCCACTAATAATTATAAAACTCTGCTTTGCTTTGCAAGCCCTAATGACTAGGTCAGCTTAATGTGGCGTCCGTTTTTGTTTGCTTTAATGCTTTCTCTCTACTTCTAAGAGCACTCACATTTTCACAGTGGAGCTGCTCTTACACTGAAGTATGCAGTAGCACCACTTACATCTTCTCTTAGAAATAATGGGTGATTCATCATCAGGACAGGTTTCTTACAAATGACTCATTCATCTCAGCATGCAGTCTTAATCATAAAAACACTCAATGAGAATACCAGAGATGGCTAAAGCACACTCACACACACACACACACACACACACAATTTGAATATTCTTTCTTGCCAAACTTTAAGGTATTAAAGCAAGACAAAATGCTCCTTTTCCTGCTATGATGAAATAATCAGTCAGGAGAAACTAAGATGGTGAAAAAATTATATTTAACTGCTGGACTAAAAATTTGAAGCATCATTACAAAGGGAGCATAGAAACATGATTTTCTCAACTAATTCATGTACTGTGTCTTCTAATTGACAATAGAAGTCTTCCTATCTATTTTAGTTTATAAAACCTTACATTCCCTATAGAGAAGGGAAAATAAACTACTGGTATGTGTCTTTGTGTGTATTTCAAATTTCTCTCACTGCATTTCTATTAAAAGTATCACCATTTTCTGAATAAATCAGTACTAAATCCTAGGTGTTTTTATCTATTGAATGAATACTCCCATGATTGACAACTGAATTTTGGTGGAATTTCACAAGGATCTGGAGATTCAACTGTGAGCTGAGCTAAAGGACACACAAAAACCATAATAAGACACAATTTAACACCCATCAAGGGGAAAAGAATGGAAGAGTAGGTAAATGCCAAGTTTTGTTGGGAATGTGAATCAAGAAGAATGACTATGTACCAGCAGGGGAATTTAGAATCAGAAAGCAGCACTGAGAGACAAGGTGGCATCGCCTAACAAAGTTAATGATGTTAATACTGTGTACCAAAGAGTTCCACTTTAGACACACACCCTGGAGATGCCATGCAGTGTACATCAACACGGACACTGAGTACACACAATGTCCAATCCAGGCCTTGGTCTCCCCAAGGTGGAGGATGTCCAATGGCATGGTAGTGACACACGATTAGTCAAGTGTTGCCTGCGGTTGCTGTTCTTCCTTTCTTCCATCATTTCTGTTTTATTATAACTTAGCATTTAAATAGCAAAATGATGTAGCCTCTTTGACAGTCATAAGAATCAATAAAAATCAAAGAAAATAAACGGTGTAAAAACAACTAGAAAAATTCTGTATTTGCACACATAGAGTCTCTAAATTGCGGTACGATATTAAAGAATTCACCCAGAAGGCGGGTCAGATAACTGCTCTTCATGAAAGGCCAAATCCTCAGCCACACTGAACTGAAGAATGAACCAGTAGCTGTACAATTCAGAGGTAGTAGAAGGAGCTCTACTTTCTGTCTTACAATTACATCTTCCCAGGTTGTGATTCTCTCTTCAGCAGGATGTAGGATTACAGAACTCCGCAATAACTGCCTGCCCGGTGACACAGGCTTGACCACTGAGTTGCTCTCTGATCTTGCATAATGAACTGACCAAGTTGTCCGTGCAAAATCGGGACATTGGCACATTCCTGAAGTATTTTAAAGAGTCAGTGAGTTAGTATATGCAAAGTGCCTAAAATAGCATGTGCAATCGAGAATTCCCTGCGTTTTTCTAATTTCTTTTATTTCAGATAGTTTTTGTTGTTACATCTCCAAATTTACTCATCCTCACTGCAATTAATATGAATTACTCCCAGCACATTTTTACTGCAGATATGATAATGTTAGTCGTTAGACATGTGGTATCATTGTATGTCTCTCATCTCACTACATGGCATAATTGCATTAATTCCCTTCCCATCAGTGGACAAAATACTGGGTAGCCACAACTTAAAGGGATGCATCTATTTTGGCTCACAGATTCAGTCCAGGCTGGGCTGGGTCTGAGGTAGAAAGAGCAAGGTGGAACCAGCAAACGCTTGCTCATTTCATGGCAGCCGGAAAACAGAGAACGCAAAGGGAGGAAACAGGGAGACAGAGGAACAATTCAGAACACAATCATCCACCTCTTCACACAGAACGCCACCTCCTAATCAGACAGCGCACACACTGGTGAGAACACCCCATGAGCCAATCGCCTTCCAGAAGCTTGACCTCTGAACAAGAGCCTCTGGGGGACTTTGTAGAGCGAAACCCTAAAGATAATTCATCTTTCTTCTGTCTTCTTAAACACATGGGATTTGGCGTAAAACTAGGTTAATATGTTTGTTTATGTTGCTATCTGCATCCTTTGTGATTCTGTTTCCATGACTGATTTTTCGTTACGAAGACACCGAGGGTTGTATTTTCCTGCCTCTTTTCACACCTGCTAATATTTTATTTTCTTGTGTTTGGAATTTTTGTGCTCCTATAAGTATTCTAAAGCTCTCTTCTAGGATACTGTTGCATTCCATAAAACATTTCATCCTTCCTAGGCTTGTTTCTAAGTCTTGTTAGGCTAAACTATAGAAGGCATTAGCCTGCAATGAATTTCTCTTCACTACTGACACGATACCATTATGAGCGCTCTGCAGTCTACCTTGGATTCTAAAATCTTACACTTTGACTAGTTGTATCAAAAATTATTGCTGAGCCTGTTTGAGTACAAAGGCTGTCTCCTCTGTCCCTTGCAGATGGTGCTTTCTCTAACTTTGGGTAATTTTCTCACATGCAAGGGCCAAACAGTGTTCAGCTAAAGACTCTAGAAAGACTTCAGACCTTTAAGGTGTGAGTACTTTTGCTCCTTTCAGTCCCTCTCCCTCTGAAACACTGCACTCTGTTATGTGAATTATAAGTGCCTTAGTCCTCTGGGACTCCCAGTTCAATCACTTCAACTCAGGGAGATTGCCAATACCTGAAAACAGCTGCTTCCTTTGTGCTCCTTAAATTTTTTAGTTGTTTCACATGGAAGGATAAATCTGGTCAGTGTACTCCATCATGTAGCCATTATTAATAAAATCACTTCCCTTTGCCTATTATCTAGCCCTCAGCCCACCACTCTGCACCGAGTGAGGCACATGTAGGCAGCTGTGCACAGTGTAGTGGTCGCCATGTGGGAAAGCAAACGTCATAACCCACAGCATGATTTTCAGCCGTCTAAGTGTTCAGTGGTCCTTTATCCATCTGGCCTCAGCAAAGTTCTTATTTTTAGCACTCCACGCTTCCACTCTTCCTCTTCTTTCAGTTTTTATCTTCCCATCTACCTTCCTGGAACAACAAAAACAACAACACTCTCCTAGTTTTTTTGGCATAAGTGATTTAGACATAGCAGCTTTTGTCTCCTAAGTTTCACTCAGGCCTTATGGGCCTGACTTTCTAAACAAATTATTTGCCTATCACAGTGAAATGATTGTTCCACAGAGTAAAACAATGAAGGAAGTGACATGTACTCAAGATACAGAAGTAAATTGGTCAGTAGCCCCACTGAACGACTTACCACCCTAAATGACCTCAATCACGCTATCTCTTAGTACATCAGTTTCACCATCTGTGATTATTAATTTCATATATCAACTTGGTTATGATGTCCGAATGTCTGCCCAAACACCTTTCCATGTAGTCTATGAAGATATTTTAAACGTGATTAAAATTTAAACAAGTAGACTTCCAATAAAGCAAATGAATATTAGCACCTTGTTACAGATGGGCTTCCTCCAGTTATTGAAAGGCCTCAAGAGAAAAAGACTGAAGTTACCCAAGGAATGAGGAATTATGTCTCCAAGCTAACACTACAGTAGATACTGCAAAATAACTGTTCTCTGCGTCTCCACCCTGAAGATTCAGATTTTCCAATCCTCATTCACAAGCTATGAGAACATGTGTGCAAATTCCTTGAACCACCCCCAATTTAACACATACAAACTCTCTCTCTCTCTGTCTCTCTCTCTCTCTGTTTCTCTCTGTCTCTCTCTGTCTCTCTCTCCCTCTCTGTCTCTCCTGGTTCTATTTTCCTGGAGAACCTTAATAATCATAGAAAATAAAGATACCCTACTTTAAAGAGGTGTTTTGAGAATGAAGAGGATGCATACAGAAACTGCTCAATAAATATTAGCCATATACATCGTAAGTAATAATTACAAACTTTCCAGAAATGTGCCTATTCAATCTATTTTGGAGATTAGGGAAATAAAGTTCTAAAAGTTAAGTAACTAGCCTGGGACTTAACAGCCAGAAAATATTCCCCTATTTTGGAATATTTGGAAATGCTGTCATTATAACTAACCCACAGTCTCACTCCACTCCACTCTCCCAAGAATTCAAATCATAAAGAATATCATTTTTACCTAAAGTGGTCAAAGATAAAATATATGAGGCCACCATAGCACTGTGCTACCAATCCAAGATGAAAATCCATAAGCTTTCTGGAAGTCTGGAACTGTTCATTACAAATTCATTATGGTAGCTAAAATTGAAACCCTGACCATTGGTGGATGAAGAGGTAGAGCAACTGGAGTATGCATATACTGCTAGTTGGAATGTAATTTAATACAGCCATAGTGCAAATAAGTTTAACAGAAGTCAAGGATGGTGGTGCATGCCTATAATCCCAGCACTTGCAAGTCTGAGGCAGGAGGATTGTTGTGAGTTCAAAACCAGCCTGGGCTACAAAGTGAGCTCAAGGCCAACCTGAACTGAATAGCAAGACCCTGTCTCAAAAAGACAAAAAAACGAAACAAAACAAAATAAAAGTTTGGCAATTATGTACCAAAGCAAGTATAGGTTTACCATAAAACAGAGAATTCTACTCCTATGTATTTACACAAAACAAATACAAAAGTATACCTACAAAAATTTAGCATAAAGTATTCCCAGTAGTTCCATTTATAATATCAAAAATTAAAAAGGTAAATATATTTATTACAAGAGAACAAACATACAAATTACACATGCAATTCACAAATCATCCTGCTATGACTGCCATAACTAAATTGTACGTTGGTGGCTTCAACAACAGAAATTTATTTCATCTCAACTTTGGAGACTGGGGTTCCCGATCAAAGTGTCAGCAGGTTGGCTTTCTCCCGAAGTCTCTCTTTGGCTTGCAGAGAGCTACCTTCTTGCCCTGTCTTCACAGGGCCTTTCCCAAGTGTGTGCATCCCTGGTGTTTTTTCTCTCTCATTTTATAAAGACACCAATCTTGTTGGGTTAGGACCTCATCCTTATGACTTCATTCAACCTTCATTACCTCCTCCAAAACCTTAGCTCCACACAGGCACATTGGAGGTTACGGCTTTCTCTCAGCCACTTTCCTTGTCTCTGTAAAAAATACCTGACACCCGCAAGGCAAAACATGAGCAGTGTATTTTGGCTAAATATTTCAGAAGTTTCAGTCCACGGTCAGCAGGCTCAAACACAAAAATGACAAGGTGGGAGAGCATGGCAGAGGAAAGCTGCTGAGGACATGGAGGCCAGGAATGGAGAAAAAAAGAGTGGAACTAGGGAGGGAGATGTCCACTTCCGGGTCACGTCCCCAGTGACCTACATCCTAGCAGGCCACACCTTCTAATAGAAAGTCAGCCATAGCACCCCCAAATCCAATCATATTTCAAAATCTCTCTCTCCAAACACACGAAGTCTTTGGGAGCATTTTAGATCCAAAGCATAGCAGGTTTCTATATATGAATTATGGGGGGGGGGATTAACGACAATTCACTCAGAAGCTGCATTATTACATCTCAAGGAAGCTCTCTGCTTTGGTTCCTTTTCACGCATTGCTGGGACAAAAGACCTGACATCCAAAATTAGGGAAGGAAAGGTTTACTTGGCTCATAGTTTGTGGAGGTTTCAGTTCATACTTGGCTGGCTCCAAGGCAGGGTGGCACATGGCAGAGGGCGACAGTTCATGTTGCTGGAAGACAGCAAAAGCAACAAGAGCAAAAGGGAAGGAGTGGCAGAGAGCAGCCTCTTTCCCTCCCTTATATTAAATGCAGGCTGCCCACCCCAGAGCGGGTGTAGCACTCACACCCATAATCCCAGTGTTGGACTGTGAATCAATCACAAACTCTAGAAGCCTGCCCATGACTGCATGAGGCTTTGGGGAGATATCCAGACACAAACCATAATGCTCTCAGACAGACAAAATGGATCCAAAGTGATAGAACTTACATCACTGATCGTCTATATGTCAAAACATATTACCTGTATATGTTTCACATAAGATACATTTATTTTCAAAATGTTAAGTAGACAACTATGATGTCATTTTAAAAAGAAAAAAGAATTTTCAAAATTTCTATGAATACCGCCTACATTTGTATTGCCTACCATATAAATATCTGTCACTAAAAACTATGTAAAAATAGCCCATGTCCTCAGGACCTTTAAATTTGCTGCTTTGCTTTGCCTGAAAGCATATTTCCCAAAATCTCAACACCATTCAGGGACTGCATCAAGATCCCTGCTGAATGCTCTCTTGTGAAAGACAATTGCCATGACATCCTATCTAGCACTGTTTAATTTTCCCAGCTGTCCCTTGATTCGCTTCATTTTTCTTTACAGCATTGCGTGCCACCTGGCATAGTATTTATGTATTTGTCTGTTTAATGTTATCTTTCTCCCACTGCTCAACAAAGCAGAGACTTTGATTCATTCACCTCCTCTGCAGAGTTCAAAACAGCATGTCATAGTACATGCTCAACAAATCATAGCTGATCAATTACCGGCAAACAAGAATGCAGTGGAAAATTTAGCTAAGTAAGAGTCAACACAAAAAGTTTAGTATGGTTGTTGCTATGATAAGCCTGGCTTAGGATAAGATTGGAAACAATGGAATTAAAATGAATAAATAGTAAAGCAGCAATCCTTAGCCCTGATTGTGTATTAGAAATACTTGCGTGAGTTTTTAAGTAAGAGACTGCAAATGCTCAAGCTTCACCACCAGAGAATCTGAAATAATTGGTCTGGAATTGGGTCCAGACATTAATTTTTAAAAGCTCCCCTAGTGACCTTAATGTGCAGCCAGGGATAACAAACAGTAATATAGAAGAACAATTTCCTTTCTTTCCTTGCCTTTTGCTGAGGCATCTCTTCAATGTCCTCAGAGGCCTAAAACTACAGTCACTGTCTTGGCTTCAGAATTCAACTCTTGCACTGGGGATATAGCTCAGTGGAATAAGCGCTTGCCTAGCAAGCGCAGGGTCCTGAGTTCGATCCCCAGTACCGCAAAAACAAACAAAAAAACAACACAAAAAAAAACAAAGTAGTTTGAGAATTCAACTCTTGCGAGCATAGACCAGGGAAGACTTACGATCCTAGGCATTTATACCGGCGGCACATCTGTGAGTATGTAGTGAGTGTGTGTTAGAGAAGATGGGCTTATGTCTGATGGTGAGAAACAGAGACAGAGACACAGAACAAAGACAGAGAAATAGAAAGAGACAAACGGGGAGAAGCAGAGAGAAATATGTACCCTAAGTATTTAAAACACTCTTTTGTACTTGTTCAGACACACAAGGACAACTGGATAATTCTTTCAAGTCCTATGAGATCCGTGAAGTTTTCCACTTTATGACTCTTATTTATGAAACCACTGTAAGAAATAGACTTTTAAACTGTAACAGAAAATGTCTCCCCTCCAAGCCAGTATATTCCAGTTTCTTAGTTGCTCAGATAATAATTCCTGTTCCAGTTCTGGTTGCTTCTGGCCTCTTAGAAACAGCTGGTCACGGTGATGCATAGCCGTTCACTGTATAAACACTGTATAAACCAACCCCCAATTGACAAGCCATTCTGCCTCTGTACTTCCTGCTTGCTTATCCTAATAAGCCCTAGACCACCAGAGATCAGGGTCTGATATTCTGGGAATGACCCCAATCAGTGCCCATCAGTGTAAATAAATCTGCCTCCAAATCGTGTGTGTCATCTCTGCTGCTCCTCAGTGGGCCTGGTGGCTGCTCTGCTGAGGGCCCCGCTCAGGGCACCTCATGGTCTGGACCCGCCCCCACCCATAGCACGATGACAGGGTGGAGCCAGGCAGTCTGCTGTGAGCATATGTGCTTTCCCACCTCCGACCACGGTAGTTTGTATACACCCATGTATGTCATAGTATAGTCTGAGGCAGCTATATCTCTTCCCAAGGCAAGAGTCCAAGGATATAGATAAACCCAGGAGTACAGTTATTATCACAGGGAAGATGACTGATTGAGTGGTAGGGCAACGGAGATGAGGGAGGAGAAAAATTAAATGATGAAATGGGCCATCATCTGTGTAACTGAGTAACAAAGGTGAAGGTAACATTATGTAGGACAGCATCCAGAGCTAATTCCCTTCTATGTTCTCTATAATTCTGTATTTCCTCAGTCGTTTTTGTATTAACAGAAGTGAAGATAACTTTATATTGTACAGCATCCAGTGCAAATTCCCTACTATCTTCTCTATAATTTGGTATTTCCTTTAATGGTTTTGTGTTAACTAATGTGAAGATAACTATGTAATACAACATCCAGTTCTAATTCCCTACTATATTCTGTATAACTTTGTACTTTCTGTATCATTTATGGCTTTTCTGGTTCATATGTCTCCATTCTTTTGTCTTTAAAATAAAATTAAAAAAAAAAGAAGCAATCAAATAGCTGAAAATAAATCTCAAACTGAGGCTAGCCTGAGAAGAAAAAATCAGGCTTATTGTGCTAAAAGAAAAAAATGAAAAGACAGTCAATAAGATCAAGAATATGAATCTGAAAAGCAATATGAAAAATTGAAGCTAAAGAAGCCCCTCTTACTATGATGTGGGAAACCCCATAGCTGTAGCTTCTTTTGTGTATGGAGATGACCTGGTATTATCATCACCACAAGCTACTCAGCCAATATAGAGCTTTAAAAACAAAATATAGCAATAAAAGCATAAAAACAAAACAGAACAAAAGATCAGCATGCTATTACTTTTGTCTGTACACTCCCACACACCCTGGATCTATTTTTTATTTTGCTAATCAGATTATTTTTGATAATACTAACTCTACTCTTTGGCTTTCATTACTTAAGAGCAGCCTAGTCAAACAAAGAACCACCACAATAAACTAAAAATCTAGTCACTGAATTATGTCAAAATAAGTTTGTAGTAAGTACACAATGAAATAGTTACATAGTTAAAACAGTTATGTGGAAAATATTTTACATTTTTAAGATATATAGAGAAAGATTTATATAACACTGGGGCTATGCTTTTGTGAATAGGAATATATCCTCCTAATAGAAAAGAAAGCATTTCCTGGAGAATATTATGCTTTAAGGCAAGTGATACAAATATACGAAGCAATCATAAGATATAAGCAAGATTTACATCAAACATTAGAAGAGGAAAACCAGGAAGAATAATGCACAGTGCAAAAATGAGAAAGTAAGGTGTGAAAATAAGATTTCCCCACAGCATGATAAACAGACTTACTAATTTGAATATATCTGGCTCTCCCTAGTTTTCAAAACCATTTTTAAAATGTAGCTACATTTCCACATAATGTCTTTACATTGAGAAAGTGAAGAAGTCTTCCAACAAAATGATTGAATCACATCCTCAACGATGTGTTCTGTAAACTATTATAATTACCAGCAGGTTTTTATTCCATTCTGTGATCAGTCTAGGGCTCATTAGGAGACATAGTAGTTTGAATAAAAAGGGTTAACATAAAGAAATATAAACTACTTACAGGATATTAGCAACCCCGGGGGATAAAATAAAATTCTAAAGTAAGAAAATAACTGGAGGAGAGGGAGACCACCAGGAAACACAGACCCGGGAAGAAGGCCCTAGCCCAGGCTGCGGTTTGGGTCTTACTGACTGAGCATCTTCAGAGCACACCGGAGGATGAAAGTCTTCAATCCCTGCCCCAAGCCAGGACAAGGAGCTGAAGCTGGGAGACTGTGAGGGCGATATTGTCAAAGCCATTCACCGGAAAGCTGCCCATGGAGAGGTGCTGTTTGGATTTCCGCAGAACTCACTAGCACCCAGAGAGGAGGGAGATGGAAGATGCTCTGAACCTATTAGATACCTCTGTAGGACACTTGCAGAGCTCTCCCCTGCCAGTCACGTCGGTTGTCCAGTGGGGTGCAGAGAAATGGACAGAAAAGATGCGCGTTTGAGTTGCTCACCAGGAAGGCAGACGTAGCTCCTGAGGAGCCTGAGGGAAGAAGGAAAGGTTTCATGTACAGAGGACTTCACTGTCCATCTGGCACCACAGGAGCCAGGAGGGCGAGGCCCATGACACAAAGAGGAAGCACATGTTGTCCTTCTTCACTGTCCTTGCTACTTCCTGCCCTGGCCACGCCTCACAATGAGCTTGAAAGGAGGAAATGTCAGTATCTCAAGCAGGAGACAAAAGTTCACCTGAGGACTGAAAAGAATCAGCTGGTTAGTGATACAGCCCCAGTTTCTACTATTATTCATCAACAGTTTAGAGTTCTATTCTTGCCTAAGTGATTATTGTGCCATTGTGTGACTAAATTCTGCTGTATGCATATCATAAAATAATCATATCTAGCAGTGTCTTTTTAAAGATCAGTTTCTATTAAATTAGAGAACCTGAACATCAATAGCTTTCGAAAACCATGCGCAGCAATGACCTGCTTTTGGTTATTTCTCATCTTCTGCAGATAATTAGTACATACTGAGAAGATACACCCAATGGAGTACTACTTTGCCATAAACAAGGACAAACTTGAGTCATTTGTAGGGAAACAGACGCACCTTGAGACCATCATGTCAAGTGAAATGAATCACACAACATTAAAGATCATATGGTTTTTCTCTTATATGAGAAATACAAAATACAAATAAAGAGCAAAATAAAACATAGCTAACAGAAAGTAGGGAGATGGACTTTGCTCAGAGCAGGAAGGGTACGAGGTGGGGGATGAGGGAGAGAGGGTAAGAGAAGTGCATGAAAGCACAGTTAAGATGTGCTGTGTGCGTGTTCCAGCACCCCACGAGGAATCTAGTCATTACGCATTGCAGACTTGTATTAATAAAAATGTTTATATTTCCATTTTTACATGAGCATTGATGCATTATTAAGGGGTAAATTTAATAACCCTAATAAATTATTTCTTATATACCAAACCTACTTCCACAAAGCTGTATCAAATCAACTCACTTTCATTTTAATAAATCTCATGTGAATGTACAGTTCTTTCTAAAAACCATCTCTTTCCCTATCCAACACATTTGAAGAAACATCCTTAGAGCAGAAGAGTTTACTGTGGTTTTGAAAATATAAGTGAATAAAATAGTATTTAAATGGAAAAAAGTCACCTGATTCTCTAATTTTTTCTTATAAATTTCACATGCAAATGTTTATTTGTAGAGTTGAATACCTAAGAAGACAAATGCTTTCTGGAAGTCTCTGGCACTATGAAAATTTAAAACCTTATTTTTGGTCAAACACTTCTGAAGACACAAACCTACTGACACTGTTTATTTCACAATTGCCTCCTTTGACAAGAGAGAATCATCTCTTGCTCACTATTTGAGAAGATAAGGGAACCTCTAGTGGTCCAGAGTACAATATTATATCTTATTGATGGAGCAATTCTGATATCAACATGTACATACATTTTGTAAAACATATAGATTATTTGTGCAGAATATATCTGGTGTTTTCATCTTGCTTGATGCTCCATATCTGGACAAACAATACACACACACACACACACACACACACATGCACACATGCTTACACACACAAGCACATGCACACACACACACAAAGTGCTTGAACATAAAGCAAAAACCTTCAATATTTATAGATTATTCCCTTACGAAATACAAAGTGCTCTCCAAAAGGCTATCTCAGTCACAGAACAAATTAAGTAATTAGAGGATCCCAGTTCCCACTGATGGTAGAAACCATAGGAGAGCAAAAACCATAAGAAAGGACAACCCCCTCCTCAGAAACCACAGGAAGCAATACACTTCTGTACAATACAAAATATTAAAAAACCCCACAGCCCTGGTTTCCTGTAAGCTGGGAAGTTAGACTGCACATGAAAGTCAAAGGTAACTTATGAAGGTCATAGGGGTCAGGCTATTTCCATGCAGCGGGTGTGCCAGACCTCTGTGAGTTGCTTACACAATGAAAAACTGGCATAAAAACCGAATCAGTGAACTGAATCAGTTATCTTATGGGAAAACTGGTGCATGTTTTCTCTCTTCAGAGAGACACTGGGTAACGCCTTCAGTGACATCTGTTTTCTATCAAACACACTGTATGAAAGTACCTACCCAGGAGTAGTGGTATGCATCTGTAATCTCAGCCTGTGAGGAGGCTGAGGCAGGAGGGTCACAAATTCATGGCCAATTTAACCAATTTAATGAGACCTGGTCCCCAAATAAAGTAAAAAAGAAATCTCATTGTGAGGCCCTGAGTTCAATCTCCAGTGCCTCAACAATATAAATAAATAAAAATAAAAATGCCTGGCGAAGCTTGCACTCGGAAGTTTGTTCAGTAACAGAATACGAATGTAGAATCAATCTTGCTTAGTTCTTTGAGGGTAGGGTAGTTTACTTTAGTTATCTAGTTGCTTGATAGGTACGTGCAGGGTTAGATTTCTGATCCCTTGGAGAAAATTTTTCTCCTTTCGAAAATCCCAGAGTCCCTGTTTGTCATCACTGATATTATCTTCCAAATGCCAAGAAATATGAATTCTAGTGAATGCACAAATCCCAGGCAATCACAAGTAATTAACTGAATTTGTGTGAAGCAGTATGACCTAAATAATACGAATGTTATGACATCCCAAGGCAGAAAGAGACGTTGGAAAGACACTCTCAGCCCAGTGAAAATTGTCATTTCACTTCCAGGATCCTATTTCCAATGGGGAAACTCTGGAAGTCACTGTCAAGACCAATCACCTCAAACTTTCCAAAAACTCTGACAATCTCAAAATGATTGCATGAGCCTCTGAGTAAGTCAGAAGTGCAAGCCACTCTTGCTGACTCAAGGGTTACTTTATAAATTAAGTAGGGCCTGCCTAGAAGACACTTCCATCTCTGGTCAACTGTTACATTCAAAAAACTCCCTAGATATAATTCTCATCTGAAGTTTTTTACATTCATTTTATCATCAAATCTCCAGGTCAGCCTCAGTCATACAAATTACATTGAAGGCATAAGTAAGGCAAGCTATGACTACAGACGGATAAATTTGGCAAAAAAAAGAAATCTTAGTGTTGACAACAACCACTTCTTTTTTCTTTCCAACATGTACCTTTCTTATCCACCTCAATGCTATTTCCTTTCCTTGTGCTTTTCCTAGATTTCCTTACTGGTACGAAGTAAATCTGATACACAATGCATTATTCACAAGAAGCTGGAACACGCTTCCAAATGCCCAGCTGCATAATCAGCTCTGAGGAACATACTGAAGCGATGCAATGCTTTTCTTCAGGATAGGGAATATGCATTACATTAGTTATAAGTCCAAGATGCTGTTTACCCAACAGGAAAATCCCCAGAGGACCAGGAATAAAAAGGACAGCAGTCAGATTGGTCATTGTCCTCAATGGCCTACTGAAGGACTACATGCTAAGCATTGCCACAAACCTGGACTGTGGAGGCTCGGGAAGCCTGGTTTCTGGAATGGGTATAATCTTCTCGCAGGAAATAGTAAAGGTCCCATTGTGATCACAGAGATGCAGTGTGTTCCTTGTGTCTCAGAATCAGCATGTGAAAGAGGAGTCATCTTTAGAAGGATAGTTTACTCTAGTTATCAAGACAATGGAGTACTGATTTTACACAGTAGAGACAGTAGAGGAAGGTAGAAATACTTCAGTGTTTCTTGAGATTCTCTTGCTCCATTGTAAATGTGAATGCAGCAACTCTCACCTGGAAAAAGAGTATGAAGTCCCTATTAAGGAGAACCTAGGACTTCTCTCACCCTTTGAGATAGTAATTCTCAATCAGTAACACTTCCCAGAATGCTGTCAGTTTCAGTGAGACCTAGAGAACAGGTCTTCTGCAGTACAAATTCTGGTGTCTATTGAAGTGCCATGTTTTTCAGTAGCATGGCAGTAGATTTGATAAAGCCAAAGGTAGCCCTGGTAGATGAGGATGCTGTGGGATTTTTGAAAAACTAAAGAGGTAACTTTCATAGCACTCATCCTAGGATCTCAGAGGAATCTCATGCCTTCTTTCCCAGAAAATGATTCTCTATTTTAAGATACAGCATTTTTGTTTTGATATTAATCTCTACAAAGTTTCAGTGTCTGGTACTGACAAGATAATGTGACCAGAAAAAAAAAATGCAGTACAAGATAGGTATTTAAATGCCACAGAACACTGAGTCATGATGGTGGGTGAGCTCAGCAACAATTTATTGTACAGCGGGAAATGTACAGTTAGAATTGGACCCAAGAAGCACAGATAAGCATACAGCCCAGACTTCCCTGCTGCCACCTTTGCTTTGCTGACACTTCTATTGCAGCTTAGCCATTTGATTTAAAAGAATTACTTATATATATCTTATAAAGGACAAAGCCCAAGTTCAATTCCCAGATAGATCCTTACATTATGTGATTCACTACCATTGTCTTAGTTATTTTTCTCTCATTGCTGAGACAAAATACCTGACACCAATAAACCTTTCTTTCTTTAACTTTGGGTGTTAGGTATCTTGTCTCAACAATGAGAGAATAGTAACTAAGATAGAATCTGGTACTGGAGAAGTATAATCATTGCTCTGACTATCCCTCACCATGTGGTTCAGGAACTTTTGGGAAGAGTTTGGAAAAGTTTAGCAATGCCAGCTGAAAAAGTGCAACTGCACTGCCCTAGGCTCTACTGAAATGGAGATTCTGCTCAGAGCCCAAAAGACCAGAAAGCTACTAAGGACCAAGTTTAGAAGATTTCTGCTGGAAAGAAGCATTGCAATGGCTTTGGACTGCACATAAAGTGTGTTGTGGCTTGGCAGAAAGTTTGTCTGTAGTTGCTCACATCCAGAGACTTCACCTGAGACTGAGATTAAGGGCTACGGTCTAACTTTTCTCCTAAAGAAATTTCAAGAAGGTCAAATGCTAAGGCAGTAGTGTGGTGGTTGTGGGTGAATTTAACTAGATCTATGTTGAGAATGAAGGGCAAAGAACCCAGATGAATGATTTAAAGTGTTGTAAGTCTATCCAGAAAGAAAGCTCCAGTAAAGCTGTGGAGTGCAAAGATAGAGCAGAGAAAACCTTGACTGCTGAGAAAGAACAGAAAAATAGAAAAAAATAGCCTGAGGGCATCACAAGAAGCAACAGGACTCCACCCTTTGCAGCCTCAAAATTGCAAAAGTGAAAGACTTTGCTTTGAGAAGAAAGCCCCAGAGCACCATATATCAAGCATGGTGGCAGCTAGAGAATTTGTTCCTCAGGATTGGCTTCAGAGTGCTCAGCAACCTAAGCACTTGACCCTTACAACCAAGATAAAAGGAAGTCTGACTACTGCTCCAGCTGGCAGCAGAGCATGGCATCATCCACGTGGTGCTGGTTTTAGGTGCATGCAGAATGTAAGAGCTGTGGGGTTAGAAAGGCTTCCACCCAGATTTCAGACAAAGCATTGGAAGCCAGGCAGTGGGCCCCTCAGAAGGCAGTATGTGAAGCTGTGAGTGTGAAGCCAAGGGTGACTGAATCTAAAGTGCACAATACTGGGTTTAACAGTGTGTGAGTAGCAAATCAGTCCACTGATTCATTTACAATATCCGTGGCTAGGGTTAGGGTTGTGAGTGCTACCCCTGACCTAGGGCAGGTAACCTGCATGCAATACAAGGAACAGAGAGTCTTGTCTCCTCCTTTCTTGCTGGTTTTGCTATCCTGTGGATGCCATGAACTATTCTCTGCGATGCCCTTCTGCCAAGCTACACTGCCTTAGAGCCAGTCAGTTATGGACTGAAATCTCTACACACTGTGACCCAAATAAAACTTTCCTCCTTTAACTTTGGGTGTTGGGTATTTTGTCTCAGCAATGAGACAAAAGTAACTAAGACAACTACTATACATGCACTTATGCTATATATAATTCCATCAGAAGTGGACCTAAAAGCCAGTGGTAAAGGAAATCCCTCCTTCCACCACCAGTGGGCAGAACTGTCAGAAAGATGCACATTTAATTACCCAGTTTGTTTGGAAAAAGTAACCTAACATATAACAGATCCTTGAATGTTAGCTAATGCAAAAGGATTGATTTGGACTTCAAATATATAAAGTAGGAAGACATGATGATATAAGTCATCTGAAAAGGCATCATTTAGTAGCCAATATGATAAAGGACCCAAACTGTCCTAAAGGATCTTAGTCTATCATGCCAGTATCCCCAGAAAGCAGGCAACACAAGGAGGGCACTGCCCAACCAAGAAGGCAGAAAGATCAGCCATCCTCTTTCCTGTTTCCCTAGTACTAATGTAATGAGCCCATGAAAGGCATAGGTGGTAGAAAAAGAGGCTACACTTGAGACCCACAGCACTGACTCCCTCTCAATTAAGCTGACGCATCTAATGTCATTAACAAAAGCCCAAACTTCCTGCCGTAAGATCCAGTAATGAGCATCAGCAGGTTGCCTTTTCTCAAGAAGACTGTTCAGCCTCTTGGGAGCAAGTCTATCATATGAATTCCCTCAGCCCTGGAAGAGACATTAGTATATCTTTGTAACACCTGACATTTACTGTGGACATGCATTTACCTTCACTGCCCACAGTTCTTCTACCAAGAGCAAGAATTTAGAGAATGCCTGATTTATTGGCATATACCCCACAGAGAATATTTCCTTAGCATTATCCCACTGAACCAGACAATATGGCAGTCAATATTCCAGTCACTGTTGAGGGAAATCTAAAATGAGTGATGGAGAAAGGAGAGCTCAATTTGCCTACTTATAGCCTTTAGACAAACTACAGTGGTTAGGATTCTTCTTTCCCATAAATGTCCTTATTAAAAGCCTACACAATTTCAGTTGGCCCACATGTTAAAGGGGCCTGCATGATATTTAAGAATTCATAAAGGACACACATACAACTTCAGGTGCCATCAGGCAACTTCTTACTAAAAAACCTAGTGTGGCCAGTTCTGTGCAGATTTCCTTCTGGTTCGTACAGCAAAACCATCAGTGCCTCCTACACTCTGAATATTCCACATTTGATCTCTGATGACCTAGCATGAGATGCCCAGAGCCACTCAATCAGCACACATATGTGTATGGTCCCTAACAGTAAGAGGGCCACTCTCTAGTGTTGGATTTGGAAAATGACAAAACGTCCTTCCTTTCATTCCTTTGGCAGAGAAATCTAAGACACACTTTCCGTAAGACTTTTCAGAGGTGTGGTGGGACTGAACACCAGTCGCCCCTGAGAGGGGACAACTTGAGCTGTCTCTGCTTTTCCCTTTAGGGCCATTGTTCTTTACTCTTCATTCCCTGGGGTCACTTTAAACTCAGCTATGGCAAATAGCTTTTACCTCAAGCTTTGGTTGAGAATCCAGTCCAAGAAATAGTTTGGCTTTCTGTATAGAGAAGAAAGTAAACCTTTCGTTGATGTTTCCCTTTAAAAGAATCACTTTTCATTGAGAGCAAATTTTATTCTGTAATTAATTAAATGATTTTTGGTGCTTCATTATAACATGAATAATTTTTGCTAATTATAATCAGACAAACCTGCTCAATCATATCCATATGACTGACAGATGCATACATGAGAAAACAGAGTTCATCTACAATAACACAGTATTATGAGGATAACCCTTCCTTTTAGGAGCTCCTCTACTGAATGTACACACAGAAGCACAAATGTGTATTGCCAAAAATAAAATAGATCACATCAAAGCCATACTTCTAGAACAAGAATCTTGTAAAAGCAACAGACTTCTGAAATGTATCTTATAAACTCATTTCCATATCAAAAAATGTACTTTTCCACTGTAATCATGCAGTATATTTTATTAAGCCTTGCCACAATTTATTTAATCAGTTATCTGTGACAGCTGTTTCCAGCTTAGCAGACAATGCTCCAGTGGATTTCCTAAACAACGCAGACGTGTGGATTATTTGATCATTTTCTTACAACATAGGACTCATATGGAATTAAAGATGAAAAGAAATATATTTTTTAAAACCTTAGGTATATGCAGAAAGAGTCACATCAAGAAATACTGTCTCCATTTCATCGCTACCAACATTCCTTCATAACTTCACCAGTGTTACATAGTGAAAATGAACGATTCATTTGCGAAATGCCTCTTAAAGATCTCTCTCTCTCTGTCTCTCTCTCTCTCTGTCTCTGTCTCTCTGTCCCTCTCTCTAATGTTAAACCATTCATAATTACTTCAGCCATAAAGAGGGCTATTAAGCTGCTTTCTTAGGTTCCAATTATTTTAAACTGTTTTAATGACCTTAAAGAATTTGAATGATGATCTTTGAGAACAGAAGCTAAATTTGAGCTGGTGGCTCTCCATAAAAAGAAATGTGGAATTATGAAGTTCTCAGAGAGAACGAGAGCTGGAGAACAGGAGAAACAAGAGGGGAGAAAGGACAGAAAGAAAAAAGAAACAGTGTATCTACCTGGGCAGAAGGAAAGGTTTTGAAATTAGACGAAGAGAGAGACGGAGAGAAGACTCCTATTAAGGAAAAATTTTAAGTTTTTTTTTTTTTTTTTTTTTTTGTCTTTTTGACTATGCAGTTCAGGCTGGCCTTGAGCTCCCTTTGTAGCTCAGGCTGGTCTCGAACTTGCAACAATCCTCCGGGCTCAGCCTCCCCAGGGCTGGGATAACAGGAGGGCACAGCCACACTCTGCAAAAATTGCTAAGTTTAATGAAAAAAAGAGGTATTAAAAAAAGAAGATGAGGATGGTCACAAGTGCTGAGGACATTTGGCAAGAGATAAATAAGAGCTCTAAACTGATCTGCTATATGTACAGCACAGACAGCTGGAAACAGTCTTTAGTAGTTTCTATCTTTTCAACTTGCAAGGGACAAAAAAAGAATTTCTCCTCAACCTTTTGAGTTCTAAGCTGAAACAGGCCTCAGATTAAACAGAGATGAACACAAGAAAGATAAAAATTAGCACACATATTCTATAGATGGGGTGTCTACCCTTGTCAAAATATTTGGGACCAGAAGTGTTTGAGATTTCAGAGTTTTTCAGATTTTGAACTATTTCCTAGTTAAACATTCTTAATTCAGAAAATCCAAATCCAAATTCGGATTTGGGCCATTTGGGACTGTAGATTGTCCGATTAAGTACTGTCAACCTACATACACAGAGATTCCCAGAGAATCACACATGCTCCAATAAGTGAGTCAGGATTATGTTACTCAATATTGCCAACAAACAACAGAAAGTTTTTGAAGAAGTGAAAAGGATTTTGAGTCTCTAAGGTGGAGAAACTCTGAAAAATACACTATTTAGTACAACTTATACACATTCTTCTACAGTGGTCCCTAGGTTGGTGGTGACTTACAGCTAACTCCTCCGAACACCTTTCTTCTTCCCTGTAGAAAGAAGAAACACCTAGCCTTTGTGAATGTATATATCTTGCTTTTAAGTCCCTAAAAGAATCCTGGAGGCTTTTTGTGCATGCACTTCTCAGCTGTCTCCAGCTAATGGTAATCTTCATACCAGTGTGATAAAATTTGGTGTGGCACATTCTGGCCCCTTATATACTAATGTTATTGATCAAATAGAAGAGGAAGAACTTTGGGGTGGTGCCCAGTCTATAGTCTTTTATCACTCTGGCAGCCACTCTGAAATTCTTGGTCTGGGCTTCCCTGACCCAGGGAACAACACTTAACATGGGTTAAAAGACTAAGCCCAAGTTCTGGTGTCACCTTCTCAGTGATAGCAAATCATTTAAAGTCCCGTAAGCCAAAATTTCTTTACTAAGAAGTTTTAAAGATTAACAGTATCAAACATTCTGGGTTACTGCGCTGGCTCAGTATGTAATATTTGAAGTAAATAATTTGCACAATGTCTGCCACATAGTAAGTAATCAATAGGTATCTCATGAATCCAGAACTACAAGCTGAATTTATAGGAACAGAATAAACACAATGGCCCAGAATAAAATATGTACATACATAGGAATTAAATAATAAGGAGGCAAAGGGATTTTACAGCTATGTAAAACAGCAATTGTCCAAATTAAATTTTCTCTAATTTGACTCCCTTTTCTGTTTACGAAACACATTTTGTTGAACTTCTGTGCAGAATAATATACTAAAGCATTTTAGTGATGTCTGTTTTCTTCTCGGGTGCTTAAAAAACAGCCTAAGTCAGGAAATATCTCACTAAAAGCCAGTAATAGCATGAATTCTAATGATTTTCAAAGCATCTTTAAATATTAACCTTAAACCTAATATGTATTTTCTATGTTTTAGTTTCTGTATTTACTTCCCTGATTAGGAACATTGAGAGTTATTTCGTTTTACTTATAATAGCACATTGCATTGACTCAGAAATGTATTGAATTACAGAGCTGTGCACTAATTATATTTCTTCAGAAGATATTGACAGAGATACCTCCAATAATCTATTACAGAAATACATAGTTTTAGGGTGTTTTTAAAATGAGGTATTGATCCAAGCCACAGTTCTAAAGAAACTATTAATGTCCATCATTAAAACTATTTAATGACTTTTTAAAGTAATAATTATTTACCTAATTGACCATAATAATTGCTTTGATAGAGGTATAGTACGTCATTTAAAATCTAGATGAAGTCTTTAAATACAAAGACTATTAGTTCTTCGTGCTGTCGTAGGAAGGTGGGCTGGAGGGAGGGAGCATCAGCTCCCTCTGGCTCTATGGCACAATTTTCCACAATGTAAAATGAAGGTGTCACCAGAGGAATAAGTTAATCTGACAAAATGGGCCGGAAGTTGACGTCTGAAGTGACGGCACCCCCAGTATAGCAAGCGCATCTCTCTAAACACCTTTCTCTCTTCAGTTCCTTTCCCCATCCTGCATTCCTCCCTGATTTTGTGCTCACATCCTTCACTTCATTCCTTCTTTTAAAACTGTTAATTATCCACTGCTCTCCAGGTCCAGGGTTACACCCTGGCATACAGTTTAGTACACTCTATTCTCTTTTTATCCTAGTAGAATAGACAGAAATGATGATGAAAACTCATGGTACAATAGGGAAAAGGTTTGATAAATACATACAATGACATCACAGAAAGTGTCTTCAAATTCACACGGGTCATAGAGGCCTCTAGAATCAGTACAGTATAGCATCTGAGCTTTTACAGAAAGGCAACTACCCAAGTAGCTCTGGAGAGCTACAGTATATATCTATGACCCATGACAAGGAATCTATATTTGATTTAGCCCAAATTCTAGGCACTGAGTGAAATTGTCTTCTTTTTGGATTTTCCAGAAATTATACCATTTCTACTGTCAGTCCCTTAGTTAAGAACTCTGCAACAGCCTGGGAAGCTTAGCATACATCTAGGTATTACATTGTCCTTGGCCTTGCTGTGCAGTATTTAAGATCTTCTCTCGCCCTTTCAGAAGTTATGCAAGGAAGAGAAATCAAAGGCTACTGAATTCGCAGTGAGGTCATACATGACCTGACTCATGTTTCTGATCCCTGTGCCTCCCACTGTTTGTTGGTTGATTTGTTTGAATTAGCACCATTGTTTCTATACAAGTGCAGACTAGTTATTCAAAATATTCTCATTCCACTTACTAAATCTTCTTCCTTTCACTACCAACAGGGAAGCATTGGGTTTTGAATGCACAATAACAAAAACAACTTTGAGATTGTAGCTTCTGCTGCAAAATAAATTGACGGTTAAGGGAAAAGAAGAAAACTATATGTCAGAGTTCAAACGGGTTATAGAAAAAACACAACCTCATCGTCACTTGCTGAGTCACAGCCCAACATCATTTGGAATGAAAATCAAACTCTCGTGAATAGAAATGCTTGCTCTTTGTACAAAGGCATTCATGGCATCACCACCTAGGATTGCACGGTACCAAATTTTACCTTTGGATGATATATATGTACTTTTATGTTTAGAATTTTAAACAATACAAGTAGAAACATTATTACGAACAGAGGATTCAATATACATAACAAAGCAGAATCCAATGCGTCCAATCACATCTTTAATTTCAATGCGGCTGGCATATGAAATAGGCTCGTGCATGTGTATACGTGCCACCGTGTGGACTCCACACTTTGTGCATGGACTGAAAGGGGGGAATGATAAAGCCTGAGTCTAAGCAGGTAAGAGGGAACATGGCTTACTGATGTACTTTAGAAAACCAACCAGAGGATTTGGATTTTATCTACATGGGCTACAGGGCAGACAATGAAGAGGGAGTAGAAAAGAATAAAGTTATTTTCTGAAAAATTTGCTCTGCCAGCGGAATGAAGGGCAGATTAATTAGGAAGCTATTGGGATGATATTAACCAAGTCAGTATGAAGAGCTTAGATGTTGTAATAATTCCATCGAGAAATAGGTTGTACTTAAATTAAGCATTGCAACAACCACGAAGGAAAAGTGGCAGGTTAAAGAAATGTTTGACTGGTGCAATTGTGCTTTAAGATTCATTTAGTATGAATCTGAATCAATAGAGTCTCTGGTGAATCTTACATTTTAAAACAATGCAACTAATGGAGAAAAGGGGACATTTTCAGAGACAGGGAAAAAGAACAGTGTTCTTTTAACCAAGGGGAGAATGACAGGTGAGATCATGTGTTTATGTGTTTAGCTTGGGACATGTTGATTTTTCAATGACTGTTGTCATCTATTTTATGATGTCCAATAGTCAATGAGAAATACAGACGTGAGCCTGAGGGGAAGAGGTCAGAGTGAGCGATATTGGAGAGGTAAATTTGAGTCATAAAACTGCAAGTCATAAACAGGACTCATAAAATGTGAACTGAAGCTGGATGCCACAGAGGGTAGATAGGGTGAAGACAGTTGCCAGCTGAAGCTTGGCCCTGGTTACTTCTACATGAATGGGACAAGTGGTCAGGAAGGGGCAAAAAACTAGGACAACCTGAAATCTTAGGTTGTAAGGGAGGATTAGAATGCAAAGGGGAGAGTTCTAAGTAGCAGCAGATGGTGTATAAAATTGCTCTGAAGGCATGGCATTCACTTATAATTAAGAAGTATCAGTGGTTTTAGCAAAATGTTGGGCAAACACAAAGTGAACTGAAGTCCCAGCGACCAATGGAAATACTTTGTTCAGACACTACCTAGACATACAGGCCACGCTTGCTGGGAATGTATTAGAGAACAAGCTCCGAAACCACATGGGACACAGAAGGCACAAATGTAAATGAGTAAATGATTAGTGTTTACTCTTGTTTTACCTTTTTTTGTTTTGTTTTTAACTGAGTCACTTAGGCCTGTGATTTTACTACAAGGAGTCTGTACAATGACTGAATAGTTCTTATAAGAAATAATTAGAAGATAGAGTGCTCATATATTGACGGTGCTGTTAGCCTTGAAAATAAGAATGAACATCTTAGTTAGGAAAGCAGGGAGATACAAATGAGAATTACTGCAGAGATAGTGGGGAGTTCATGCCAACTTATTTATAATAAGAGACAGAAAATCCCTGCGGCAAAATGAGGATCTGAGAGAGGAGAAGATGGGTTTGAATCCCAGGCACATTGTCTGGGAGAGTTTCTTGGGTTCGTGCCATCTGTTTTCTTATAAGATGAAATTAGAGATATATACCTAGTGATAAAGCTACTGTTATGGCTTAAATATAGAGTGTAACCCGAAGACTCATGTATTGAGAGTTTGATCTCCAGCGTAACCATGGCCGGAAGTGAGCCCTAGACAGGTGTTGGATCTTGAGCATTCTAACCTCACTGATGGGTAAGCTGGTGATTTGTTCATAGCTGAAGTGTTCCTGAGAAGTGGGGGCCCAGAGGGAGGCAGTGGGTCACTGCGAGCGAGCCTTTGGACACGCATCCTATCTGCAGCCCCTACCTTCCCTCCAACCCTCCTGCTCTGCCTGGCTCCTCACTGCCTGCGCTGACTGAGCAGCTTTGCCCCACCATCTCCTTCACTAGGATACACCTGCCCCAAGCTGAACCAACCATAAATGAGGTCTCTGAAACTGAAGGCCAAAATAAATCTTTCCTCCTCTAAATTTTTCCCAAGTGTTTGGTCACAGCGGCAGCACGAACAAGACTGACCAATGCACCGGCTGCATGGTGAGTTGCTCAAGGTTAAAAGCTATTATTTTCTTCAGGAAAAAAGAAAATTGGACAGTAACCAATTGGCATTAAGAGGTAAGCTGTATCATAGAGGTTTTATCTATTGGAAAGAGTACGAGGGACAGTGGCTGACTATAAAAAGTGTCACATGGCATTTAGAATTTTACTGAATGAAGTTAAGGCCATTATCTCGATATACAATGACTAAATGTCTGACCACTTTAGAGCTCCCATCTTATTTTATACCACACTTGCTTGCTACAGTGGCGCCTTATTAAAATCTTTCTTTTTTGTGGTACCAGGAATCAAACTCAGGACCTTGCACTTGCCAGGCAGGTGCTGTGCCACTGAGCTATCTCCCTGGCAAAACCTGTTCTTTCAATACCATTTAAATTTATTGAACATTTTCTCTATGGTAGGTACCACTTTATAGAGGTACGGCACTGAGCAAAGCAGACAAAACTCTCGGCCTCGTGAACTATCAGTCAAGCAGAAATACAATAAGCATAACGGAGTATCAAAATACTGTTGAGAGTACGTAAAAGAGTGGTAAACTCTCAGAAGAAAACAAACCATGGACATAGGAGGACATAGGGCCACACTGCGAGTGGAGATGACAGAGAGGGTTACTAAAAAGGAGAGAGTTCCGTGAAAACCAAGGAGGTGCGGGAACAAGTCATAGGGCAGATGGGGAAGGGTTTTCCCGACGGACACAGCAGTAAACTCAAATACTCTGAGGCGGAAAAGCCCCTGATATGGTCTAAAACTAAAAAATTCAGCTGGAAAGGGGCAGATAAGGACATGCCGAAAGTTAACAGGGCGTGGTGAGAACGTTGATTTTACTCTAAGCGGGAGGGGAAACCCCTGACATTTTAAAATCTTATTCTCGCTTTGTGTTCAGCGAGGGGCAAAGGAGAAGCAGGGAAACCAGTCAAAAGTCTGTTACAACAACACAGGCAAGTGGAGCGGATGGATTAGACTGGAGCGGCTGCAGAGCGGGTGGGAGGGGCCAAAGGTCGAGTCAAGGTTCAGGCACCACCGGCAACCCGGCAATATTTTAACACCTGTCTCTCTGACTCCCGTATGTGGTTTTCACTGGTTTCCGAACACAGAGGCGGAAGACAAGTAATTGCTACCTTATTCCTTTCCCACTCCCTCAAATTATCTTCTGTTTAGTTCCTCAGGACTTTGGCGTAACAACAAATCTCATGACAAGATTCCAGGATGAGGATGTTGTGTTCTAGGCGTCTTCCAGCAGGATAGGTAATGTTTTTAAATAATTGAAGTAAATGTTTTGGCCAGAGTCAAAGGAACAATATCTAATCCTGTGACTTCATGCAATTTAGAATCTCTCTTAGCCTGTTTTTCTAACAGTAGAATGAGGATATTAATTTCTATCTTTCCAAATTAATCCTCAGGGCTAGTTGGGTCAAATCTAATAGCATATTTTTTAGAACTATCATCTATTTTTTATATTACTTCTCCATAGGAACATTTTCTATGCTTCTTCAGCTTGCCTGTTGTAGTTTTTCAGTTCCCAAGACTGATAATCAAGTTGCTTACTTTTATTTAGCCTTTATCTTCTCACAGAATAATCCATAGAAATACGAAGAGCTGATTCTTCCCAAGGCATTCCTATCGAGATTGAACTTGTTTGTAACAAATAAGATTATTTTGAATTTAAATCACCACTAATACAATTTTTTAAATTGTGTCTTTAAAGGTTCTTGTATTTCTCACTTGTCCTACTCAGTCCTGCTATAAAATTTTAATTAAACATCATAGGCTAAAACTCAAAGGCACGTTATCAACAATTGTAATTATTGGTGAAATACCCATACACTCATCACAAGGTAAAAAGCAAACTGGGCTACCACATAATTGCTGTGGTTTTAGATGATGTAGGTAAGCAAGATATTTTACTGCTAGAAATTAGCTTATTTTGATCTGAAGAAAGAACTGTAACTCGACTGAAATAATCACATGAAGAAACTTTAAAATATCAAAGTTTAACCTATTTTACTTTGCTAAATATATGACTGCATTCAAAATAATTAGCAGAGTATAAAAGTTATAAAAAGCAACTTAATTACAATGCATTCTTAGTTATCCAGAGTGTTAAACTGTTTCAGGAAGATATTACCAGGCTGTCAGGTTAAGTAACGAAACAGTGCAACTGAATATTTCGGCTTTTAAATAAAATAGATGGACATTTATCTAATAAGGTTTTTTAATACATGTAACTACAAAATGTTTTAGAACTAACAAGATTTTTCCTCTTTGCTTTGACGTTTTAGAAATAAGCCTGACAGTATTTTCTTCCTCTTGCATTAATTCTTAGTGATATATAAAATTTTATCTTCCTGGTACTCCACTCTTGATACAATTTCCTGCATATGCACCAAAATTTACTTCTGAAACAATGTTTTAGTTGTTTTATCCTTGTTCCTCTTTTTAAAAGCTATTCAGTAAATAGGTTTATTTTTTCAAAGGTGAAAATATATACAATAAAACATTCCTTAGTCCAAAGCAATCTGGCCTGTTTAGAAGCACTGTGTCGAGAAAATCATAGATTTGATCCCTCCAACCTGACCACAGAATGAGTGACTAAAGCAAAAAGCCAGTAATAATGTCTACGTCTCAGGCAGTGCAGTAAAGTGTGGAAGGGATCAGACTAGAGACCAGATACTGACATCCAGTCAGTAACTGCTTTGTGAGAACCCACTGTGGGCTGGGCATTGCCCACACTACGATACCTTAGAGGCCCCAAAGCCCCACCTTGGTATTTCTCTAATGCGTTACTTTTTTCACACTTTACCAACTCTGACAATGTAGTGCCTCTTCCAGGAAATTGATGGCATTTTAGCATCATTGAAACACGGTGATTCTAAGTCTCTTTACTATAATAGCATTTAGGGAGAGAGAAAGTAGACTCAATGGCTTAGACTGAACAACAGGAGGGTTACAAATATGGCTCGTTGATCCCTTTGGCAAATGCCCATACATCACTGTGTGGGAGCTCTTATATGAATATCTCAAAAGCATGTCTTTAATTATGTGTATGTATGCAAATATTTTAATTCTTCAAGTCTTATGCTACTTGCAGTGAGAAACAGTATCTTGTTCTACTTGTTTTCTCCAACAAGTAAAGAACAGGCACTCATATTTAAGGAGAATAGCAATATAATCTTCAAGGTGCAGCAAAAAAGGGAGTATTTGTTCCTCTTTTTCCCATTCAATTTGTAATTTTTTCTTCCATTGATAACACATAGTTTGAAAGGAGTAACTTCTTAAACGTGTGTGTACATACATGTGATTATACAACTTTATTATGCTATAAGGCTTTTAAAATAAGAGTGTATGAATATTTATTTTGAAGACAGTGAAACTTTAAATTTAAGAGTGTATCTATCTATCTATATTTTTATTTGTTTGTTTTCACTTTGTCTTTTTGAGACAGGGTCTCACTATGCAGTTCAGGCTGGCCTTGAGCTCACTTTGTAGCCCAGGCTGGCCTCCAACTCACAACCATCCTCCTGGGTCAGTGTTGGGATTACAGGCATGCACCACCACACCTGGCTTGTATTTATATTTTTTAAAATATCAGTTTAAAAATTGTAACTAATACCTTTAGATGGTGTAATGGTTGATACATTGTGTCATCTTGAGAAGTTTAGAAGTTTAACTAAGCGACTCAGCAGGGGCCAGGGTCTTCGCTTTGTATATGTCCTCATCTTGTTCAAGAGGAGGGCAGAGTGAGGGAGTGAGGGCTACACACACCCCTGGGTAATATAAGGGAGGGAAAGAGGCTTGCTCTCCCCTCACTTTTTTTTTTTTTTTTGCGGTACTGGGGATCGAACTCAGGACCCTGCGCTTGCTAGGCAAGCGCTTATTCCACTGAGCTATATCCCCAGCCCTCCCCTCACTTTTTGCTCTTGCTGCTTTTGCTGTCTTCTGCCACCTTGAGCTGTTGCCCTGTGCCATGTGCCACCCTGCCTTGGATCCAGCTCATTAGGGACTGAAATCTCCACCAACTGTGAGCTAAATAAACCTTTCCTCCTTTACCTTTGGGTGTCAGCTACTTTGTCCTAACAACTAGAGAAAAGTGACTAAGACACATGGGCACTTCATTTGTTCAAAATTATGACTAAATTCGAATTATTAAAACAGTCTTATTTTGGTTTCTATCTAAATATACAGTTTCAAACTTTATATTTGGCCATGGGCTAAGGTTATACTGAGAGCTAGCTAGAATTTTCCCTATGCCCTGGGTTTGTGTGTGCTTCCAGGAAATCTCTACTGCGGAGATGAGCAAAATTCAAAGACTGCTTCACTGTTGTCAAACAGAGGCAGAATATCACAGAGATAGCTTATAACATTTCTCCAAAGAAATTCTCTTCAGAAATTTAACTGGATTCAAGGGAATTTCAGCTCCAAGTGTAAACAAACATTCCACTCTTTGCTATTATAAATAAAGCAGTTGGGATTTGCAGCTCTGGGAGTGACTTGGCTTTCAGCATTAAGGTACCTGTCCTCCAGGAGCACTGCAGGACTGGGGTCTTTCCTTCTCTCGTTCCCTGTTCTGTCCTCTTGGGCTTTGTCAACCCTTTTATCTATTTTGTATTTTATGGTTTCATTTTTTTCTCCTAGTGTCACAAAAATAGATGTGTGAATTGTTCGGTATTGTTTTTTTTTTTTTATTTTAGAGAGAATAACAAAATAACAACATAAAAAAAAGCAAAAACAATAAAAATGATACAGGGTTTCAAAACAAAATGATAGGAATTAACAGTGGTTGTTATATTACATATTGATATCTTCAGTGAAGTTGATCAGATTACCAAGTGTAAGAATGCAGGATTGATCAAAACATTGAAGAGAATAAAAAATAATAAAAATAAACACTAGAAACAATACAGAGCTTCACCAGAAAAGATGGTAGGAATTCACCAGTGGTTGTTATATTGCATACTATTGTCTTCAGACCAGTTGTTCAGGTTACCAGACATAAACATGCAAAATTGGTCCAAAAAATTTAAGCGTTAACTATTTATTTGGTATTTCCTGTTGCATTTGGATAATTCTTAGGAAAAAGGAAGAAATCCCAACCTCTGTCCATTATCTTTACATCAGATATTTACTGGAAATATTTTTTCATCAAAGCAAGAAATATTTGGAGTACTTTTACTATAGGTAAAATAACTTTCTATGGAACTATTGTCATAATTTGTTAATAAACAGCTAGCTATTCCTCCCTTCTTAATCCTCTCATTGACTTATTGCTGGTTCCTTACCTCTGACACTAGACAGGGTAGATTTATAAATTAGATTTTGCCCACCAGAAATAATGTAAAATTGACTTAGTATCTTGAAGATGAAATAGGTTGGTTACCTTTAAGCAAGGGAGTTTTCTAGTTCTATAGCCTCACTCTCTACCCTCAAAGTCTGCCTTTGGACAGAAAGCGTGCTAAATATTTGCTTTTCATTCTTCTTGTTAACCATATTTATGATCTCTGCCACCACAGACTGTTTGCCTAGACTCAAAAATGATTGGGGGTTTTGTGGGGAGTTATTTGTGTTCAACGCCCTACAAATTAGATTTAAATTCTAGTTAATCTTTAGATATAATGTTATCTTTTAAATTGGCCACTCTGTTGGGGATTTACAACCCAAAGCTTTCCCAGCATTCTAACGGATGTTTTAATGTTAATTAACCCCTGTGTTGTTCAAGACCTAGACACGCGTTCACTCGGCACTGCCTAATGGGGTCTCCTCCAGTACTTGGTCCATTGTCACATCCTGAGACTATATCTCTGGGTCAGCAGACCAAATGTGAGTGTCTTATTAATATAAATAAAACCTACTCCAGTGATTCCCTGCTGTGTCAAACACCTTTCAGTGGGCTCGGCACATCCCCAGAATACAAAGTTTTAACTATGCCAATAAGAACATTCTCCGTACTTAAGAAGCCAAGTTAGAAGCTATTCGTTAAGTCTTTTATGCTTAGCGCTGACTATGTCAGCTTAAAGCAGATAATGTTCCAAGAATCACGAGTAGTGCAATGTGAAAAATAAAGGAAAAAGTGTCAAACTAACAGTGCGCAGCTGTGGCCTAGATCAGAAGAGCTATAACAGGAAGTGGTGCTCTCAATTTTAAATGAATCCTCTAAAAAGTCTGAATGGTAGAGCTTCAGAGAAACTATATTTAAATATCCATGTGTAAAATTAACACAGTTTCTTTTATACAGAGTGGTAGGTGTCAGGAATGAAATGTTCCATAAGTTCTGGTATTATTTCCTTGCACCACTCTGTTTATATCCCTATAAATTAGCTGCAGATGTATATGCATTAACATTTAATAATTGGTCAATCTACTAATGGATAAAAATAGAAAATTTAAATGTTATTGAAAATATTTCAATAGGCTTAAAAGTAAACATACTGTGTTAATTTTAGGAATTGTTATGAACATTTATCATGATACTGATTTGTTTAAATGCACAATGTTACTGATAATGACGTTTAAAATAAAATAAAATAAATAGGTTTACAAGGGACAGAACTTGAACTTTAATTAATTGACTGGTGTGTTTGTTAAATGTTCTTTTCAACTGAAGAAGTCATAAACTCAAATGTTAAGACAATTATTTGTTTCAGTGAGGGCTTGTACATTAGAAGAAAAGTTAGGAAATTATCTGTGTAAACTTGAGGTGAAGGAAATATCCTTACTAATATAACAAATGCAAAATGTGTGATGAAAAAATATAGAGATGTTTTGCCACTAAAAAAGACATCATAAAATATGGTGTGAATAAAGTCCAAAATATAAGATGGGAAAAGCATTGGCAAAATATGGGACTGGTAATAAGTCAATGGTAGTGTATTAGACTATGTCTATCAATGTCTATATTAATCAAAATGTAGATTATTCAATGCCCAGAAATTGAGGGAAATAAACAAAGAGAATTCATCAAATGATAGGAAAGAAAATTTCATACAAGTAAGTCATATTTAATGAGTTACAGTAGTTAAGGCTTTGCCCCGCACTAAGTCAGAAAACTACCAAACACACTTCAGTGGCTAGATATTGGTTAGAAGTTTCTTTCAAATTACATTTCATATCCTTGCAATTGATAATACATGATGCTTCATCTTCTTTATTGGACATCAAACAGCCCTTGTATCTCTGAATGGATCTCTAAACACATTCATAGCCTCATACATTCAAATAAAATGAATAATAGTAAGGTACTAATTTGAAATCACCAAATTGGCAATATTTTAACATGCATCACCCCGTAAATGTATATGTATACATGTGCAGCATAATTTAATGATAGTAAAAGTATAACTTGTTGCACACATTTTGGAAACTGGCAATATCTATTAAAATTAAAATTATATGGACTCTTTGAACATATTCATTATGGGAAATATCCCCCAAAGAAATAAGAGATAAATGTGTAAAAGTATAAACACATACATACCTATATGTGTAGACACACACAGATATTTATTGCAACACTATTGCCAGAAAAAATAATAATACAGAAAAGAAGCCACAGGAACAATAGGTATACAGTGGAAAACAGGGTGAAGATTTCATTTAATGAAATACTGAGCAATTATTTAAAACTATGCATTTAATTAATAACTATTCATACACAAGAGTATACAGAATATACTGTTAGGAGGTATAGGAATTTACAAAATAGTATGTACTGAATGGTCTTATTGTGACTTTAAGAAATGACAAAAATAAGAGCACTGTTTATATGGGATTATGCTTGTGTGTATTTGTATAAGCATGAGGAAAATAGCATGTAGGTCCAATTTAAATTTGGTAACCATGGGACCCCCTTCTGTCTCTCTTAAACAGAAGCTTTCTTTCCCCAATGAACAGATTCTGCTAAAAAGATTGTAACTGCCAACAGTTTAATTACAAATTCCATTTGTAATTGGAAGAAGTATTTAATGAGGAAAAAGTAAATGTAAACATCCAATAAAAGAAACATAAATTCTCTGTTATTTACTGTATTATAGTATGTAGGTTGGAATCAAATCTTAATTTATTTTTCCCAAATTAGTTAGTTGTCTGAACACCACTTGTTGAGTGCCTCATCTATTCTCTTGTTAATTTCAGATATTATTTTTAACTTCTGTGAAATCCCCACACATGTTAGCTTCTCTCTGGAAGTTCCCACTGGGTTTTATTGATCCATCTCATTCTGAATTGCTACCATGTTGTTTTAGTTCCTGTAGCCTTGAAACATATTCTATCATACAAATAAGAAACTCTATTCAAATTACTTGTCATTATAATCTGAGATACACCATGTGACTTTGCCATATAAATTTATTTTATGGAGACCATAAACTGGTACACTTTTGATAGGGATTACATTCATTTTATAAGCTTTTAAAAGTTCAATATTGTTTATTAAACACTTCAGTCAAAATATGCATTTTCATTTATTGAAAACTTCAGAAAAAATTTATCTTTCTTATCAATCTTGCATATATTTTATTTGAGAATAGTTTATGCAGCTATTGAAAGGGATGCATAAACTGATTCAGCCTTAGTTGAAGAAAACTTTTTTTTTTTTTTTTTTTCGGGACCGGGGATTGAACTCAGGGCCGTAGTGCTTAGCGGCAAGCACTTAGCCCACTGAGCTGTACCTCCAGCCCAAGTTGAAGAAAACTTAATTTAATGCTGTATTTAAGTTTGAGGCTCAGCAATTCAGAAAACTAGCAAATATACTCCAGTGGCTAGAGATAATCACAGACATTCTCACACAAAATGCATTACAGGTTCTTACAATTTATGAACGATGATTTCTTCTAACTTTTTGTTTTTGCAGCAATAGCTTTTTGATCTATAAGAATGGACTACAAAACTTTTCTTGACTTAAAAAAATTTCTACACAGAATCTAGTATGTTTCTTTTAACTTATATTTTACTGAATTATACCACACATAGTAGCCACTTTAAATGGTCTTTATATGTGAGAATACTTTCTGGGTGAATATCTATAATACAAAAATATTTTAAATAACTAAAAGTACAACAAACGTGCTGTAACTGGCACAGCATTTGATCTGCAATTTAATCATTACACACTGCGAACATAATGAACAAAGCAAAGGAAGGGGGTTAAGAGATGCAAAGGGGACATTTACAAAGGAATGGAGATGCATTACGCACATGTACCAAGGCCTCAAAAGAAATGTAAGCACTATATAGTAAAACATGTACTAAAATAAAAATAATCAGGGAAAAAAATCTTGACAACATGTAACATTTTCTCTGTATAGCAAAATTTCATCCACACACAGTCATTCAATCTTTGATTCAACTAAAGTTGCTTATTTACTTTTTGTTTGTTTGTTTATTTGTTTTCTGTTTTGGTACCAGGAATCGAACTCAAGGCCTTGCACTTGCTGGGCCCAGGCAGGCGTTGAGCCACTGAGCAACATCCCCAGCTCTCAGCAAGAGTTTTGAATGCTTAATATGTTCTAGGAAGTAGACTAGATGCTGAAAAGTATAAAAATGAATACTAGGGAGACATACATGAAAGGAAGCCATCAATTAAAATTCAGGGAGATAAATGGTACCTCCGTGATAGCCTCTGAGTGCCCAATACACAGATCTCTTAGCTAGTCCACCTTCTGGCTAGATAAGGAGGACAGTATTTTGGAGAAGTCTATGAGAAGAAATGCCTAAACTAGGAAAGAATAGGTCAGGAGTTGGTGTGTTCAAGAGGAAGGAATAAAACATCCCAGGCAGGGGCTTCAGTCTGAGAAGAAGTATAGCAGGCTCAGCAATCTATAAGGAGTGGACTAAGGAAGGTAAATATCTCAAATTGTTGTGTTTTATTAGTTTTTCAAAACAGAAAATGATAATAAAATATAAATGACTTATTAGCCAGTGTGTCCATTGTTCATATAGTAATTGCAAATGTTAAAATGTCAGATCTCAGCATTCCTTAAGGATACAGCTACTGACTAAAAGTATAAAACTATAACTACAGATTCTCACCATACCAAAAATTTGGCCGAGAATATACTGTCTTTACTGAAAGGAAAAATATATTGTTTATGAAATCATACCTCAAAGTCCTGTATTACTGTATGTACTGACTCCAGCAGCTCATACATACTTTTATTAGCATGTATTTGCACATGAGTTTAGTGCCTTTCTTGGGGAACAGGTACACACACAGCGCTTCGACCTCCTTCCCTTACCACCATCTCATCTCCGCCTATGTTCAGATCCCTTTTCCATCTCTGCAGAGTCTGCCTCTCTCTTTCCTAGCATCTACCTTTCCTTTTACTCTTTGAACCATTCATAACTATCATTATATGAACCTCAAGACATCTCTCATTTGTAAATCTCTCTGTGTGTCTTTTCTTAATCCTTAAGCACATAAAGATAACACCACTGTATTTATTTTCAAAATTTCCAAGAATTCATCTAACAATAAGCAGTTAAATAAGTTAGATTTTTTTTTACAGGGAATATTTTCTCCAGGCTAAAAAGTTGATAAGATTTAATCATATACTAAAATATTTAATATGCAGAGCTTGCAGAAAAGTAAAAAGCGAAGCCATCAAAAGGGTCAGGAAAGACAAGCAAAATAGTCTTCTTGGCAAAAGAAATACCAGGTCATTCAAGTGGTATCAATAATACGAGTACATTTGCTCTCTCTCTAACAGATTTTGTCGACATAAACTTTTTATTCTAATTATATTTCTGTGCTCTATGTTTTTCCTGCCTATCGTGACACCCTTTCTGCCTCTCTTCCCTTATATAGCTTTAGTGGTCGAATTGTTGAATCACACTCTCTTCAAGAGCCTCCTCAAGTTGCTCTGCACAAGCCGTCCATGAACATTCTAAGCACATGAACTCGCCCATTCTCTGAAGTACCGGTATTATCAGTGTCAGGCCTTTTGGTATTATTGATCAAATAATTATTAGTAGTGCCTGTCTTGTGCCAGGCTTTGCTCTGAGTGCCAGGAAAAAATAATAATGTGTGGTATTAAGGGAGACAAGCATTGAATGAAATAAACATACCACAGAAAGGGATTTTAAACATATTCAAGATACGCCACTGGCAAAACAGAGGTGAGAGTGGTTCATTCACTCAGTCTTTTTGCTATTTGTTTCACGAGTTGTATATATTTAGATATCCCTTCTCTGCCACAGTCACAGCAAATACAACACCAAACATACAATGGTCTACCTGTAGTGGAAGAATTATAAGTATGTGTCTCATAAAAATAACCTATTTGCAATTTTTCTGTAAATCTAAGTAATTCTAAAATTAAATCTAAAAAACATAAAGACAGTGTCTATCCAAAAAGATAGACAAGTTCCTATGCACTCCATGCACATTTTCTGTCTTCTTAATAATTCTTCCCAACATTCTCAGAGGCTGTCACCTCTTCACCATATCCAAGCCACTGTCCATAATTTCCTTATATTTCTCTAAAGTGGTTAAAATCTGCAAGATGATGCAGACTGATCAACAGGAAATAGTTGGAACATGAATACAAATGCTAATTTTGGAAAGCACCTGAGGATTCATTTTTAAGCAGCATAACTCACTGATATCAGTTGGCTACATGTGCATCGAGAGCCTAACTTAAATCTCTGGTTGTTCTACTATTTTCCCCCTTCTAAGGGAAAAAAGGGATCTCTGATGGTCTCTGTGGATGAGATTACTCTGCACACTATGACACGTTCTTGCACCTGCTAGAATGTCCTTGTATCGTTTTTCCTACTGCTGCAAATTACCTCACAGTTCCTCACTTGAAATAAAATAGTTTTATTATCTTACTGCTTTGGAGGCCTGAAGTCTGAAATGGGCCTCACTGAATTAAAACTGACTGCCAATAACCCCATGTTCCTTCTAGAATTGCTGGAAAGAATTTGTTTGTAGAACGTCCCCAATTTCTAGAGACCATCCACACTCTATTCCTCACTCTGTGGCTCTATCTACAAAGCTGGCAACAATGAGCCAAGTCTTTCTGGGACTGGTTCTTCCTATGTTCTTTCTCTGTCTCTTTCCTCTTTGATGGCTGATGTCCCATGTGATTGCATTGATCCCTCATGGATAATCCTGGTGATCTCTCATCTGACAGTCGTTTGATTAGCAACCTTAGCTCTACCCACCACCTTAATGCCCCTCAGCCCTGTAACATTGAATGTTTGTAAGTTTGGGGGATTTGAATATAGATAATTTGGGGGTGGAGTTGATTATTCTCTCTACACGTCTGTTCTTCTCTGATAGGACAAGACAGAATCAGCTTTTCCTGGTTTTACAGAATGAAACCAAGATTAGATTCCACGTTTGCCCTCAGCAATTGCAGTTTTCTGCATGGTGGTGAGGACTTGAAAGCTTTCTTTTCCTTTGGTTAAAAATCCTTTGCCAGGAGGTGCAACTACTGAATATGTGTTGTGGGTGATAAGGCCACTTGGTTAAAAGCAAAAGAATGTGCCCTAGGTGCTATCATTGGAAATTAATTTTAGTAGTTTTAACAATTAGACATTGGGCAGGGTTTTACCATTTGTACATCAGATTGAAGGTGTCCTGACTAGTAGACATTGCTATGAAGAAAATTCCAGTACTGTTTCTGTGTAGTAAATTACAGGCAGTTTTTAGCAGATTTTTATGCTGAAAATGATATTAAGCATTATTGATGGACTGAAGGGTTCATTTAGTCATTCATTCAACATGAAATGATTGACTGGTACGTTTTGCAAAGCAATGAGTTAGTAAGTGAGATTTCAGTGGGAAGGAAAACTGCTATGGTCCTGCCTAAAACAATTTAACATTTCACCAGGAGCCAGAGATGTGAAACTATTCATTGTACGATCAATTATCTAGTTAGAATTTTGGCCACTGTTATGAAGGAGAAGAAGAAAACTCTACATATTTAGTGATTCTCAATTAAAAGGAAGAGCACTCTGAAAAAGGAAAAGTAAAAATTGTACCTCTTTGGTTTACCACTGTGTCTGGATCAGTTTGCACAGAGCATGATATGTACTAGAAACGGATTAAATATTTACTAAATGAAATAAGATGCTGGAATGGAAAAACCAGGGTGTTTTTACTAAGAACTACATTATTAAAAATGCATATACTTTGAACCGCCAAGCAGCCTGAATAAACCACAGTTCCTGTCGACTTACAGGGAAAGGAGATATTTTATCTGTATTGAGCAACATATCCCATCCTGTTTTACACCAGGTTTCTGATTCAGATCTCCAAAATTTTCTTAGGCTACAGTGGAGTAATGGAGGGAAATATATGTATATATATATATATATATATATATATATATATATATATATGGTCTGGTATATCCCAGGTACTGGAGTGAACAGAAAGAATAGACTCGCTCCCATCTGACGTTATTGACAGCTAAGGCCTGTGTTCCTTATGATTAGATGTAAACACTGCAGCGAGTCTGAAAGGGGAATAACGGGAAACCTGAACAGAACTGGCAAGTGCTGGTAACAAGGCAAATACAGGAATCAGGAATGTTTTTGTGAACATTCTCCTAATTTCATCTGTTCAGGATACGCCATCGGGCTCACCAGGCCTTCTAAAAGCCGTAGAACTCATGTTCAGTAGTGAGCTTCCAAAGACTCAGGAGCCCGGTGCTGTGCTGCACGCCCTTTGTCCTAGCACTCTGGAGGGGCAGGCAGGAGGATCAGTGGAGATTTGAGGCCCACCTGGGCTGTACAGGGAGTTCAAGGCCAGCCTGAGTCACAGAGGGAGACCTTGTCTCAAAACTAACAAACAAGCCAAAAAAAAAAAAAAAAAAGGCCAAAGACTTTCAGGACATTTACAATCTGATAACTTGAAACCATTATCTTTAGAAAAAGAGCTGTGGATGAGTAACAGGATTGTTGTTCTCCTGCAAATCAGCATGGGATAAAACTAACAGCGAGCACACAGGAGGGCGAGAACACCATTTTATTTCCTTTGCGAGATACGTGTCATTTCCCCGAGACCACAAAAGTTAACCCTGTCCTATTCTCACCATATCTGTCACATTTTCTTCAAAGATGATATCAATTGTAGTCTTTCATATTCTTCCAGTTTTCTTCTTAATCTCTTTTTAAAAAAAGATACAACTGTGCTGGGAACATTAAGAAACTCAAAGCAGTCTCACAATTCTTTCAAACAGAAAATAACCTTGAACTCAAACAAAGACTGACTATCATCTGAAGTAGAGTTGAAGGAGATCTGATTAAAATCCGAATTCCCATCACCGCATCTTTACTCACCACACCAAAATCAAGCGCTATTGATTTCTTTAATTAAAAGAGATCTGATATGGAAATACTACAGTGAGACCAATCCCATATGAGCAAGTCTGCTAAGGTTTCTATTTCTTGGCTTCTGCCTTAGAGATAGACGTGCTTAAATTTGCAGTGAAGGTTGCAGGGCCATAACGCTCACCCACTGAAAATCCCAAGGGGAGAGAGAACAGTAACTAGATGTGAGAAATACTACAAAGTGAGATCAGTATGTGAAATGGGCAAAATGGGAGAAGAGGCCAAAATGCAAAACAGTAAGAAAAAGGAGCCCAAACCGGAAGTGCACAGCAAAGTAAAAATTAATGAGAAAGGAAATTATTAAAACCAAAGTGAATTATGCAGTAAACACTGAAATCTCCCAAAGTATATAGGCAAAATACTACTACATGAAAGGCGAATGGGTAGAGATAACTGCTAAATACCCCCACCTAAAGATTATTTGTGCTTTTGCCCTAAAAATCCTTATGCGACTCATTTTAATTCTATGCCTTTCAAATATTATCGTCCTGTAAAGCTAATATCAAGGGTGGGCTTCAGCTAAAAACAATGAGACAGCGTAGAGTTTACACACTTCCTTAATTGCTAATAAGTAATGGCAACTATAATCACAAAGGGAACTTCAGTAGTACATAAATGTACAAGCTTACAACTATTAACGTTAATTGGTTAAGAACGGGACACAGTGTAGTGTGTCCTATGTATAGCTTATGTGCTTTCTCTACTAAAAAGCAGTAATAACTATAATTATAAAAGAAATATCAGCTTTGTAGAAGTATGCGTGCTGATACCAATTAATGGCGTTTCATAGTGGTGTTCCCATGCTGGTGTATTACTATTCATAATGCTCATGTGGAGAAAGGGAGAGGAAAGGGGGAAAGACTTGGAAGGAAAGAGAAGGTTCAGGAGAAGAGAGGGTGCAAATAGAGAGTGTGTCAGCCCATAAATGAGCCTGGTCATTAAATTTCACTGGAAAGTATTTAAATTTATATTTCAAGGGCTTGAAATAAATGCCTCCCATTTATTAAATGGCAGGCTGGTTTAATGTTCTTAGGTTTGCGACCATGGTTCTGGAATCGAAGAGAAAACCCACTTCACTCACACTTCTAAAACTCTCCTGAAATCTGTCTTCCCTGGGTTTGAATAGCAGCAATCCCCTCTTTGCTGAGAGGAGATTGTTGCTTTACATATAATATGTAAGGAATATTATATTAAAAATATATTCTTTTTATATTGGCATGAGAGAGAGTGTGTTTAAATGCAAAATGAGGCATAACAGGAATAAAATCGCAACAGAAAGCTGCAAAATTCCAAATAGAAAACAAAGGCATAATAAGTAAACCTAAAAGAAATGACAAGAGAAAAAAATTAAAGGGAAAGACAAGCTTTAGAACAGGAAAAGATGTTTTTTAAAAATGTATAGCTGTATTTCACAGAACAGCTGCAAAGCTTTTCCAGACCTGTATCTGATTTCCTGCAGTTCCTTTCATTGGCAAGATTAATTCCTACCTATAGCCGCTGTAAACTGCACATCCTTCTGAAGGAACCACAGCTAATTTATAGATCAACTACAAACATTTCCAAGCCATTTCTCCTAGTACATTGTAGCACCTCAAAACTCAAAAATATTTAGTCAATTCAAACTCCATTTGATATCGCATCAAAATGGCAAAGGGAATATAATGTCATAATATTTTCATCCCCCTGTGCACTTTAAATCATCTCTAGAGCACTTATAAAGCCTGATATGATATAAAAACCCTGAAAGTACTTATTGTGCTATTTAGAGAATAATAGCAAGGGAAAAATCCTCCACGCTTTCAGTACAAATGTAATTTTTTTCCAAATATTTTTTTATTTGGGTTTGGTTCAAACCACTGATGCAAGACCTATGTATATAGGTATATAGAGGGCAAATTGTATGTGTGTGTGTGTGTGTGTGTGTATATATATATATATATATATATATAAAACAGTTTAAATCATAAGCTGTTACAGACATTCTTATACATCAAAGCATTAACAGAATCGCATTTAACACAATCGTCACTGCAATAAGAACAAACACATATTCCATTAAAAAGGGACAATGTGAAATTACACTGATCCTTGACCATCCCAGATAGCCAATTCCTAGCTAACAGAAAAAGTAAGAAAACTAAGAAGGCCACAGGCCAAAATTTTGCTCCCCTTCACTCTGCCAGCAACGGGGACTTTAAATATCCCTTTAAATGTCCAAAACCTAGCACATAGGGGAATTCATGAAAAACCTAGGAGGCTACACTTAGACGCGAGTTCTACCAATGGTCTTCTGCACTAGCCTGAGCATCTACTTGAGTTTAGGTCATCGGAAGTGAGTGTCAGAACAGCCTTGAGAAATGTCAACACAATTTTGAGATGAATAGATAACAGGGGAAGGAAATGGCAGAAAGGGGAGTGATGGGAAAATCTCTTACATTTGTTAAAAATGCGATGATCCACCTCATTTTTTTTGGAAAGAAAGGGGAAAGAGGGACAGCAGAATGAAGAGACGACTCTAAATTCCTAACGGGACACATTCTTGAGGAACTTACCACTATCAATAATAATAACAATAAAAACTACGTACCAAAAATCTGTATGTATTTTTCCATTTAATATCATAATGTGTGCTGGGAAGTTCCTGTTCTTTTTCTTCCCATAGATGGATAAACTGACACATACAGTTTACATAACCCATAAATGACTAAATAATACTAGTATGAGATATGTAAATTTTGCACATGATAATCATATTAGCATATAAATGTAAACACAATACTGATAAATACTGGTATTTCAGCATACCCAGGTTCACGGGTAACTCATTCTCTCCTTGGAATAAGGAATTTGAGTCCTTGAATCTCCCTTAGGACAGGATTTGGACTAAATCTGTTCTATTTTTCTGTCATCCCTACCAACACTGCCCTGTTCTCTCGCTTGACCTAAGCTACCCCCTTCCCCTAGTGTCTTAGACTTTTTACTTAGAGTGGTTCTACAATGCACTCCAGTGGATTTGTACTATGACACTTTCTGCACCTCCACCTGAGGCAATATCATACTCCCCAAAATACCAGCTCTAGTGACACTTTCTCAGCAATGTCCTGGTGGTGCTCTCTTCTCACCCAAGGAAACCCAAAGAGATCTGTGTAGCTCCCTATTGTTGTTTTTTTTTTTAATTTCACAACAACAGCAGCCTCAATGTATTAAAATGCTGAAATACAAAATTGAAGACAAGGTAGCAAGAAAATGCAGTCAAATATTTTCTCAGATCTAAGATAAGAGATAACTCTCATCACTTCTGACAAAGGAAAACTTACAAAGGAAAGGTTGACAATTCAAAACCTTTCAAGTATTTTTACAATGCACCTCAGTAAAATTGAGTTATAAAGGAAAGCAAAAGTCTGGAAATAGAGGTGTCCATATATAGTAAAGAGTTAATAACTACATGGGAGTTAGAATTTGCATTTATAAGAAAAGTATCAAGATCCAAGATACATGGGCATGAATTATGACTATGTCATTAGCAGACAAGAAAACACATATCATATAAAGGTAGAAACAGTTCATCTTTGCTGCTAAACTTGGAAATACCTAATAAATTAGTTAAAATGCCATTTTTAACCCAAGTATGTTATGGAGAGAGATATGTTACTACTCAGAGCTATTTATGTAGTTAAACAGGTAATACTTACGCAATGCTGATTGAATTTTCAGTTGGCAAACCCTTTAGACAAGGACTATAACAAAATAGAACAAATACAACAGCACTCTGTTATATTGTAGCAGCAATGTCACCTCTGTAAATTTATCACAAAGATAACTGAATGACAAGAAGTTCATCGCCACATGTGTTAAGTAACACAAAAAGCTAAACACACACACACACACACACACACACACATTCTTTACATTTTTAATAACATATGGCATAGACCTTGAAATAAATTTTATACTGATGTTACAATTATAATTTTGAACATTTTGTAGAAGTGAAACTTAGGATATACAGTTAGCAAAAAATAATAAAAGAAAAAAAATAAAATGAAAAGATTGAACTATGCAAGTAGAGAGTTCAAAGAGACTGGCAGTTAATCTGTGCAACTTTAACTCAGGATACAGGCATTATGAATAGTATTTGCTAAAAGTTTAGTAATTTCATTATGATCCTATGATCCTTAGCTTTCTCATCAATGGGACAAAATACCCAATACCCTTGATTTAAGGGAGGACAGAGGTTTAATGTGGCTCACAGTGTCAGTCCATGATCAGCAGGCTTCAGGCAGGAAGCATCACCAAAACAACAACAACAAAACCTGATGTCCGCATGGCAACCAGGAAGCAGAGTGAGCTGGAAAGAGCACCAGCGAGGAAGGGGCAAAGAACCAGACACAGACGCCGAGGCCACACTTCCATTACCCCACAAGGGGCACCGGAAAAGGGCCTTACTAATCCCCTAGGGGACTCCCAAGCCAATCAAGTTGACAATCCATGTTAACTCTGACAAATACGCAACTCTTCAGAATAATAGGAAAATAAAGTTATTTAGGTTTCTGAGAGATTTGTTTCCAGGAAGGTGACTCTTTGATCATTCTCAGCACAGTCATAAAAAAATGTTATAAGTTTTGTTTGTGGGGGAAGTAACATGATTCAAATGTAGTTCATACTAAAAGTCCCTTCTCTATAGAGAGGGAAAAATCTTAGAACTAGAAAGACTCACCTCATCACTGTTATTTTTCTTCTAAAGGAGGAGAAACCCAAATTGTCATCAGCATTCAAAGAAATGACATTTCTCTTTGCTTATTTGACTCCACAGAAGACAATAGAAACTCATGGAAACGAGGAAGCTAGAACATGTGTGAAATTACTAAAGTACCCGGATGTCAAAGACATAATCAAAAGTTACTGTCTACTGCACAGTATTAATGGGTCCAGCTATAAGGAATTAAAACTTCTTGTATTGCACTGACCTACAGTTCCAGAAACTTAACTCTCAGTAAGATTTTCACAATAAATTGCAACAAACAACTTTATTAAGAACAAGAATAAACAAGGAACTGAATTCTAGATATACCTAGATACTGTTGATGGTGAACTGATGATAAAAATATTCCATTTCCCACCTCTCAGGCACAGCAACATGGGGGTGATTTTTTTATTAACTGCTTTTATGTTTATGTACATCCATACCTGTAGTTTAAGGAGTCAAGAATTTTACAAGGATAGGTTTTTTAAAATAATGTTATTTTTATCTTCATTTGTCCTTTCAAAGAATTAATTGTTAGCTAAATATTTTCCTGTTTACCTCTTTAGCCTTAAATACATATTCATATGGGTACTTTCAGATTTTATTTCAATTTTTAAGCAATATTAAATAAGTAAATAATGCCCTTCTTTACACACATACAAACATGTACAGATAATTTTCCAATGTTCTGACTCCTGAATTTGGTTAAGATGAATATTCTATTTAAAAAATAACATTTTACTTTAGTGTGTGCCTAATAGTTACAGCTGGGAGTGTTCTTTAACATGACTATTTTTGATGTCCCCAAAAATACTTTCTTTTCTCTACAATTTTTCTCATTTGCTTAACTTTCTACATAACTAGCATGGATTGAAACCATCTTCCTGAAATGTGTAAACCTCTGTCTAATATGCTGAAACCATTAGTTGTTTGTTTCATTTTTTAAAAGAGATCAGTTCCAGAACTCTTTGCCCTGCATTAGACTGGTTTATTTATTATTTTCATGGGAGCTGTTCTTGCAGCTACACTGGGCATTTACTTTGTCCCCTTTCTCAGGAGTCCTGTATTTTGCAGCCCATGTCTTGCCCTGGTTGGAAATAGAAATTCTAGGTAGGTTTAATTTCCCACAGGGATTATTCAACCATTGCTCCATTGCCGTCCAATTTCCAGTGTGGCCATGGAGATATTACACACCATTCTAACCGCTGAGAATTTGGATCTTCTTATTTGTACTATTTAGAAACCTTATAGTTGTGAACACCCCAGTGGGTCTGTTTTCATCACGGATGCCATGCACTTGAAATCTTAAATCAATTTACATCTTAGATCCATTATGTGGACACAGTGTATTTGTTTATTTGATATTTTTGTATTCTTTACTTACTATTTCTATCACTGGGAGCTTCTGTTTGATATTAAACATCATCTTAGACTGGTCTTTTAACCTCTTTTATACTTTCTCGCTCGCATTTCGTGTTTTTCCTCTTTGCCCTACTTTCCAGAGATTTCATGACCCCTCTCTTCACACCTCTTAGTGCTTTTCATTTCTGTACTATCTTCCTTACGTATGAGCTCACTCTCAGCATCTAAACATGCCTTTTGGTAGCACATTTTAAAATTTTATAGATATATTATCTTTCCTTATCTCTCTTAAAATGCTACTATTTGAAATATTTTCTTCACCTTAAAAATCTCTAACTTCTGAGGCAGTATAATTTAAAGTCAGGCACTGCGTAAGAACACTTTGGCCCATGATGAACCACATACATGACAGTGATACCATGAGATTATAAGTGACATTCCAACCATCATAACCGCAGCACAGAGCATCACTTATGTGTCCCTGGTGATGCTGTTGTTAACAAGCCTGGACTGCCAGTTATGTAAACATAGCACACGTATTTCTGTACAGTACATAACACTTGATAATGATAACAAACAATTGTATTACTGGTTTATGTACTTGCCCTACTATACTTCTTATCATTGTGCTGGAGGATACTCCTTCTGTATAGGAGTACGTGCCACAACACTGGCATCACACTCACACAGCTCTAACTTATCATATCTTTTCTTGCATCAAGAGGCCACATCAAGCAATTTAACTATACTGCTTAGGTTTATAAACAGAGCTCACTGCACAGTGATCATACAGCAAATTGCCTAATGATGCACATCTTAGAAAGTATCCCTATTGCTGGACAACACATGGCTTCCACGGTACTTGACATGAATTCTAATAACTGACCACCTGCTTTTTTTATTTTAAAGAGGATTGAAAAAAAGAGAATAATAGCAAAATGCCAATAACATAGACAAAAACAAGACACAGCAAAAACATTAAGAATGCTACAAGGTTTTGGGACAAAATGGTAAGATTAACAGTGGTTGTTATATTACATATTTTTGTCTTCATCAGAGTTGGTCGGATTACCAGGTGTAGGAACACAAGATTCATCAAATTATTAAAGAGAAAAAAATAAAACCAAAAAAATTATAGATAATACAGTTTCACCAAAGATGGTAGGAATTCAGCAATGGTTGTTACGTTGCATATTGTTGTCTTCAACCTGCTTTTAAGTCCTACTCCACTACTTGTTATGTGACCTCAAGAAACTTAAACTTTGAGTACTTCCTTTATCTATAAAAATTTTACATGATCGAGCTGTTCTCTTTACTGAGTGACTAATACTTTCAAAGTGCCAAAAGCAAGGTTGACTATTAAGGAAATCTTATAACGCAGTATGCTAAAAGGTAATAGGATCATTTATTTTTCTGTTGATTTTAGAAGCACCCACTCACAGAAGGTCATTTGTAAAATATCTTGTGATCTCCGACTAGATGCTCATGTCTAATTCTGGATTACTGAAAAGATGACAGGACTCCCTCCGCATGGCCAGTGTCTTTCCCTCTGTAGGTTTCACTACAGGTCATTTTTGTGGAGAGACATAGATGTTAGCATCTTGATATCTTATTTTCTATATGAAATTTCCACCTGTTAACTCTGCTTCACACTTCTGAATAATGCACCCAACAATCTTCAATCTAGGAAGGAAAGGCTAATTTAGAACAATTTTAGGTGTCCAGTTTCCTCCTAATCAAATAATTTCCCTATCAGTGGTTTGAGGACCACACCCTCTAGTTTGGTAGATTAGTAATTACTTGATCACAACTTTTCAACCTTCATTGTTCTTAGGAGATGTGTTTTTGGAACTTGGTATAAACCCCTTTGCTACCCTTAGTGAGAGTTTATGGGGGGTAAAGGTAAATGAGTGTTCAATATAGTGTTTTTAACCAGAAGTTAAAATGACTACTTAAGACACCAAAAAACAATTAGTAATGACAAAAAAATGTGCCTAATTGTAATGAAGCATTTATCTCTGTGAATTTCCCTTTCTTAACAAGCACTGGTATTTTGGGAATAGTACTTCTGAATAATTATACCAATTGAAATTTTTTTCCTCAGTAACAAAGTAGAAATAAAACATTAACTCTGAAACTAGGCTACAACAGTCACCCCTCTGCTTAGCCAGCAGTTTGCCTTTGCCAAAGATACTTTCTTTAGGGCTAGTTGTGGTATCAACCACAATGTATTGCCCTCTTAGCTTTAAATGCCTAAGTATATAAGGTTGTCTAGTTTAGACATGTTCTATGTCAAAAGTTATTGCCACATTCCATGAAAATGATTTCAAGAAGTGATTTTGTTTAAAAAAAAAGAAAGAAGTTTAATGACTATAATAAAGTGCAAAGAAATATCACCTTTGGAAAAAAAGTTCAGGAAAGGTCAGCAAAAGAGAGTGAGAAAATTGGAAGTAGCAGCTGCTAGAGCATCCATTTTCATTGCATAGCATGTTCTGAGGGACCTTACTTTTAGCTCTGAATTTGCTGCAACCAACACTGTTCTAAACAAAATGCACCGTTTGGTAACAGATATTTCAGGCATTGTCCTTTTTCTCCCTTTCCTTTCAAGGGCTGCAAACTAAAAGGATTAACTGGAAAGTAAGTACATTTCTTTTGTAAAATATGGTTTCTGCAGTGTTACTTAATAATGCTAATTTTTCCCGTTGATTTACGCTTAGTTAACTAATTTTTTTAGCAGAAAGACATTCCATTCCCTGTCTTGTTCCTTGATTATCACACCAAGGAATTTAAAGTTATACAAAACACTGATAACACATCATTTCCTTGGTACCATGGTGGCATCGTAATATCTATTGTAGCAAATTACTTGGTGGAAATCTGGAGCCACTTCAGAACTCTTGCAGTCAAGTTTAGTAAGCATAGTAGATGACCACAGCTTCTGGGGCAGAACATGTCAATACCTAGTAAGTAAACTGAGCTGAACTCCTTCAAGCGCCCTCTGTCTGTCCATAATGGGATAGTTGATCCCAGGCTCCCAACCAGTATTGTGAGTGACATAAGCCTAGGAGAAAGCTACTGAGCGAAACATTTCCTCCCTGTCTTCATTCATTCTCTTTGGTAAGGCTTGTTCCTGGAATTGCGCATAGCTATAATATCTTTTCTGCAAATTTCTTCTGATTGAACCTAAGAATTAAAAATGCATCTTAGTAAAGAAAAAGAACTGTATTGAATTCTTAGGTAGTGTCAGAATTTTCATTGTGTGTTACCATTTGAGATAACCATGCTAAAATAATTGATACATGAATATTTTATATCTTATTACTTAAATTCATTTTGTTTGTAATGCACAAGGTGCGAAAGAAATATACAGTGAATAAATAAAAATATTACAGTAAAAGATGTATTGCAATTAATCCCCCTCAAAATACCCGGCCTTCCCTTGGACATATTCCATTGGTCTTCCCACTCTCTGAAGGAGTTCTGGAAGTCTTCCCTCATGTCTTTTTGAAGTCTGATAAAAAACATAGTGAATACTGCTATTGAGTGTCATTCACTGGAAAGGCAGTCCTGTAAGAACTTCATGGTGTATCCTCACCCACCTTATTTTCTGGATCTGGAATTATGCAACTTCTGGCTCTTCCCTAAACTCAAAAGGTAAACATTTTGAACTGATTCAGGGCATTAAGGTGGCCACGCCAGAGCAAGGAAAGGCAATCAAGAAAAAAGAATTTCAGAACTGCTTCAGAACGGGGTAAGGGTTATGGGACAAGTGTGTTCCAAGTGAGGGGAAGCATTCTGAGGGGAACTATTGGCAATATGTCTTTCACTATAATAATTATTTTATTTTAAATATTCTCTATGTTTCTACCACCCTTTGTATTAAAATTAAACTACTGGTTGTAATTTCTCTCTTTTTCAAAAACTAAACTATAAGTGTAAATATGCATGCTGTATTTTATATTTGTTAAGGAAAAGAGTGAGCAGTTAAGACTACCCATGTAAATTTTCCAACTCTCCCAAAAGCAGGTTTCATCATCACCCAAGATAAGCTCACACCTCTGAATATATCTTCGGCCTTGATTTGGAGAGGAATGCAAAATATTAAGAGTACATCATGATCATGATAAAGTGAACTTACATTATCGTAGCTCAGCAATTATATCTACTATAGAATATCAGAAACCTAAGCCACCAATCTGTCGTTATTTTCTCTCCTCAAATCACACATAAGCCGTAAGACAGTAGAAGCCTGCTGTCACCATCCAGCTCAACAATGACAGCATATATCACGTGCTGCCTATTTAAACATACCTTCCCCGATAAAATTGAAATTGTAGAAAATGTTAATGGAAAACACACTCTCAAGTTCCTGCACAGAGGCTATTACTGGGCGCAAATTAAAAACGCAGACCACACTGCTCAGGGCTCTTTGGTCCATTTTGCTGAATTGAAAGGGAAAATGAAAAGACCCAATTATTCCACTTATAATTTTGATGAGTTTTTATAACATAAAATGAATTTGTGATTAATCAGGATTTTATGTAGACTGTACGTAAAACCTCAACCACAAAACCTAGATAGCATTATTTTCTGGCTAGTGAAAGTGCAAATGAAATGCAAACTAAAGTTGATTGACTTCAATTTAATTTATAAAAAATAGCACTAGTTAATAGGGTATTGATTAAAGACATAAACAGCAATGGTGACAGTTCATCAAATATACTTGTTCTAGTTCCTTAAGGTAGTTGTTTAATAAACATCTTTTCTTATAACTGATGTATAGTTTAACATTATTCTTCATACACTGCTTCTTTTTCATATGGATGTATCAGGATAACATTATCAGATACTCTTGAAAAAATTATTTTTAAAAATCCTTTTTCGTTTAACATCTTAAATGAAACTGAACTTATAAATAGAAATAGAAATAAAATAGAAATAGAAATAGAAATAAATCATAACATTTGGGGATAAATATAATTAAAACACATCAGCTTGAATTAATTAAATTCTAAAAGTTTTTTTTTGCGGTACTGGGGATCGAACTCAGGACCCTGCGCTTGCTAGGCAGGCACTTACTCCACTGAGCTATATCCCTAGCCCTAATTCTAAAAGTGATAGCAGAAAAATAAACAAATGTATCTAGAATGTGGATATATTATTATAAAATATTAATTTTGATAATAATTTTAAAACACAATTCAGGCACGTGAAGTTGTGAAACTTATAATTTGTTTCTACAAAACACTTATACCTAGGACCATCTTCCATCTACATATCAAATTGTAAAACTTTTTAAGCATATTACAAAAGTGCTTTGCTTTCTTTGGAATTTACTGTATCATCCCTTTTACTAAGAACTGTACTCTTTGCAAACAGACACAAAATTTATAATTTTACACAAAAATTATAAATTCTAGTCCTATCACTGGGAAAGAGAAGAGAAAAAATCTTTACACAGTCTGTCCCCAGGGTTATGCAAAAACAGTTATGGATCCTCATCTATGTGACAACTTTATTTGCAGTAATTTCTCCCTTGTTTTCCTCTAGGACATGACACATTAAATGACAGGCAAGGCTCTAATGGTTACACTTTTGCCCCAGTGAGCATACTTCATAGATCACTTACCATTCTGCAAGTCACAAATCTAAGATGTGCAGCAGTACAGAAATAAACCACCTACCCACATAGAATATTTTAAGCATCTTTTCTTTGGCCCACAGAAAAGTTTGCCTCATGCTTCCCAAATGCAGCCTAAGCAAAAATCAACCACTTTCTAAACAAGTACCAACACATCTTATTCTATATTTAGACATAGCCAAATAGATTTTGAGCAAGCACTGGATGCATGGATAACCTAATCCAGTTGGTAATCAGGTCAGTAGTCCAAGATAGATCAAGTTAATACTATTAGAAAAACACATTAAATAATTATATAATATAGTACTTAAATTTCACAGAATGCATATTCAAATGCATAAAAATCTTAAACAGCAACCTACTGACTTTATTTACTCATAATACAGAAAACAAGACCAAGAATTTCATTACTCTTGATCACAAACATGATACTGATTGCTGAGAAGGCTAGAGTGCAGCTGTGCTTTCGTCTTTGAAATGGTGTAACAGAGCTGACACTGTGGCACATACCTGTAATGCCAATGCTGGCAAGGCCTGGGTACCTGTGGAGATGGCTATCAAAAGAAAAAATGAAGAAGGGAAGGAAGGAAGGAAGGAAGGAAGGAAGGAAGGAAGGAAGGAAGGAGGGAAGGAAGGAAGGGCTGAAATGGGTAATAGGGGAGAAAACCAATATTTGTGATACAGTATTAGTGTTTTAAAAAGAAGTATAAGATTCTAAACAAATAAACTTGGCATACTGTTTTGCTCTAAACTTCTTCCTCATGGAAAAACAATTACAGCACATCTCTACATAACTGCTTCTAAAGTTGAGTGTAATTATTTTATAGTCAGGGGTGGTGATTGTTCCCACATATCTCCCAAGATCGCAGAAACTAACAGCATTGTGTTGGGAAGCGTCAAAGGGATGCCTCTGACGTGGTTAAGTATTACGGCTAATCGCGAGATATGCTCATGGCTCTATAGCCGAGCAGTAAATTAGTTTAGACTAAATTTTACTGAAAGATATATTTTAAAAAGTATGTGATGTTTCTACAAGGCTATGTAGACCATACAACTCAGATTTTCCAGTTCAGTCTTGGTGTTAAACATTACATTTCTGTGCCAGCATCTATAACCTGGTTTTTTATTTGAAAAATTTAGCCATGGTGTGTGAGCAATATCCCATGATTTGCAGTATTTATCTGGCATACTCTAATTAAAATTTCCTCTTGCCAATTATCTAAATGACACATCTCTTTTACTAACGTAATGCTTTATATATGTAAATGTCATGTTAGGTCCAAAATTAATGAGCTTATTATTTTTTTTCTTACTGGTCAGACAGTTTGTCAATAACAAAAAAGTATATTTGTCAATCTTATTTCTCTCTAAAATCATAACATTACTAAAATCACAATCACTTCTCAGTCTACGAAAATACACAGAGAATTTTTTTAGTAAATATAACATCATTACACAGTAAATTACAATGGAATACTACACTGCCATAAAGAATGACAAATTTGAGTGATTTGAGGAAAAGGAAAGCACCTTGAGACCATAATAATGTTAAGTGAAATAAACTAGACACCCAAGCTTAAATATCACTTGGTTTTTCATACAAGAAACCAAAACTATAAATAAACAACAAAAGGAAAGATAGAGAATAGAAAGTTCCCCATGAAGAATGTAAACATTCTGTATTACAAACATGTACTAATAAAAATAAAAATTGAAAAAGTAAAACAAGCCTTTTACAAAACAACAGAATACATTATGTAACATATATAGTCGTAATTTAAGATTATAATGTTGCCATGCTTTATAAAATAATTTTATTTCTTTTTACATTTTAGGAAGCCACATTTATCCATGTTAAGAAGGCAAAGTTGCCCCGGGAAGATCTTAGCACATGAGGTCTTTTCACTGGGCCACATTTGGGTCCCTAGCACAGAGAGGGCAACTATAGTATTCGGGTGAACAGGCAGCTGCCCATCTCCCAGGAAAAAGTTTTTCCAAACTATTGAAAGGTATCTTTAAACTGTTAAGCTGCAGAGGTAGAAATGTAGTCAAAACCCTCAAAACTGCCCCCCCAAGTCAGATGAAAGTTCCAGAAAGAAATAACTCTGGACATAACTTAGCAGAGGGATGTATCAATTTATATGCATGCCTTATCTGATTTCTAGGAAGAATTCACTTGGTCTAAACAAAAAACAATAGATCATAAAAATAGATGTACCTTACAAAATATGTCATGATTTCAAAACAGGGACACAAATTCTTTAATACTCTTTCTATGGAGAGACATAGTTTATGTTCCTTCCCCTCCAGCCCTGGTGGGGTTGTAAGGCCTCCAAGGAAGAGCACAGTGAAAGTGATGAAGTTACTTCTAAGGACAGATCGCATGAAATCATAAAGATTCTATCCTCGTTGGTGGTGGTGGTGGTGGTTTTTTGTTGTCACTTTGTGTTGTTTGGGGTTTTTTGCTGCTGTTATTTAACAATATTCTTTCTCGATGCCCTGAGCTCTGTGTATGGGTCCTCTGCTTCTTCATGCTGTGAAAAAGACCAAACTGCCAAAAGGATCATCCAAACTGACTGGTAAAGGACCATCAAGGTAATTCCAGCTATCAGTTAATTCAAAACACCAGCAACTATATTATCGTCTTAGCTATGACCCAGACATCGTGGAAACAAACTATCGCCACTACTTTTTCTTGATTTTTGAACCCACGGGTGTAAGAAAACAGTAATGGCGCTAAACGGAGAGGAGGGAGGAGACCCCTGTTGCTTTATAATGGATAAAACGGTAGCCCAGAGAGGCAGTCAGAAATCATATGATAATGATTCTTCCATTTGTGGTTACTTTCTTCTGGGAAAAGATCTAAAGGACCTAAATTTTCCTCTCATACTCACAAGGATCTAAAGTTCTCCGTCAGTGTAAGAATGATCTGTTGTGCCTTCTGATTCAACAGCACAGAGACAGAGAAGAACCTGGCCAGTCCCTTAGAGAATGCCATCTGGGCTTCGGAAGGACCGCGCAAGAGTGGGAAGCATAGAAAGGAAAACGTGGAGAAGAAGGCAAGGAAGCCGCAGGGAAGAAGAGCTCCAAGAAGCCTTGATGAGGAGTCCGCCACAGGCACCACCAGATGACAGCAAGGAATGTTTGCACTGTGCTCCAGATTCAGTTACTTACGATTCCTTCCGGAGCGGGGTATGGCACATTGGAAAGTTCATCCAGTTTGCTCCAGAGCAACAGGATCATTTTTGGAAAGAATTCCACTAAATCAGAGTTAAAGGCTGTTAGCAAGGTTGTCAAGATACAATGAAAGAGTAATGTGAGAATGGTAACGGGGGAGGGGGGTCTCAAAACAAATCAATCAGAGTCACAGCTGGCAGCGGGGGTTCATATCAAAGCATCTGCTTAGGACTCGGGAAGCAGCAGGAATGACACAGGGAAAGTAAGACTCAAAGAGTTACACATCCTCAGTTGAGTTTTCTAACGGGTAGCTCAGTCCTTCAAACCACCTGGAAAGAAGAAGAAAACGCCTGTAGTGAAGTGCACTGAGCTATCAAGATACAAACAAAATATCTTGAATTAAAACAATTATTGCAAGAGTGGAAATTAAATTTAGCGGCCTAGCACAACCAACCATTGCACATTCAGGAGAAGAGTTTCATTTCTCCACTTAATCTGGGGGATTTGAAATATAGCAATATATAGAAAACAATTCCCTAAAAGACTAATTCACCAGACCGAATGCATCAATTCTCAACGCAAACCACTATTTTAAATTCTAGAAGCTTCACTTGTTTCTCATTTACCAGCTTGTATTTCTTTGAGAAATTTTCTCCATGCCTTTGTAAGTTGTAAAACTTAGCCTTTCTAATTTACATGAGCAGCTTCCTGCTACAAGTAACGAGAGGAAGAAGATAGATTTTATAATTCATTAATAAATTTCAAAAAAATTCTATCTCAAGAAAAACAAAACCTAAAGTATTTTGAGAATTCTTTTACAACTCTACTGGACTCTCTGGGGAGAAGACAGAGGAAAAAGAGAAAAATAGACATTGTTTCTTTGCATTTTAATAGAGTAAGGATCTCATTTTGAAAACTGCTGTAGTTTCATTTTAAACCAAGCTGTGTTTGAATACACCCATTTCAGCATTTTTAAACACCTCTGTTTCCCATTAAATCACTACATACATTTAATTTCCTCTACTGCAACTCTGCTGAGATAACAATACACAGAAAAAAGCATGAAGATTTTGGGCAATCTGCAGACAAATGTGCTCCTCTAGTACGTTCCATCTCAGTGCCCAGAAAAGTTCTGAATCTCACAAAATAGATTCTTACTTTCCTAAATGGGCAGATTCTACTGTAGCACCTTGAGAAAACTGCTCCTGTTACCAGTGCTTCACAGGGAACATTTTGTTTACATGGGCTTCCTGTCCCCTTGGCTCTAAAGCAAATGAACTGGTGTCTTTTAAATATTTCATTTGTCCAACGACCTTGCAAATCATACTGGGCATACTAAAGCATGTTTACTGTTGAGCATTTAACAGCAAATATATAAAATAGATAACGTGAGGGAATACAGAATTGATTTGCATATGAAAGAAACTCTAAAATTGAAGCTGTTGAACTACTATTTGTACAACGAGGTTTATATCTTCTCCTTTTAAGCTAGCGCCCCTTACTCCTCTGTTGAGGAAATGAACTTTCACTAAAGTTAACTGGAAATAAATGCATCACATTGAGAGATTATGCTCCCCATCCATAACACTGATCCTAAGATGTTTTGATGTATGCCACTCTAAAACTCATAAATCTTGAAGATAACATTGTCATTTTTTAATTATGCAAAAATGTATCTCTCTTCTCCTCCTTCCCTCCTGTTCCAAAGAAGAAATTATCCCTTGTCTTTTTCATGACTGATAAATCTCTTTCTGATCCACTCTGACCCATAGTTGCCTGATCTGAGAAAATCCTCTCTAGTGCAAGATATCTTAACAGCCTACAAAGATTGACTTTCAGGTCTCACAGGTCTGGATTTGCGTCTTAATAGTTCTTTCACTCCTGTTTCACTTGATCACTCATTCATCTTGGACCAGAGGACAAAGCGTTTGTAAAATCCTTTTTCACTTCAATGTGAGAATTTTGAGCTACCCATTAACTCTAACCAAATGACTCCTACAAATAACAATGTAAGCATACATCTGGACTCCCATAAATGCACATGTATACACAGCACCTTTTACTCACAACCCCTAGAAGCTGGTTGTGCTAGTGTTTTAAGAACTATTAACTCCTATGAGGCTTCAGTTCCTTTTTTATCTTCCTGAAGGGAATTTTGTCTCCTAATCCCTGAGCTGTCCGTGCAACTATAGTAAGGACCTTCCCAAAAGATTGTATGAGGGGGTCCCTGACATTTTATGACCCCCATCTTACATATCCTTTTAAGTATTTCAGTGTCAAATACAGTCTTTGATAGTCAAGTAAGTCTGATAGTTTAGCTGAGCCTCCAAAGACCCTGTGACAATTTGTGTAGATATATAATAATGTGCAATCCATGATGATACAACAAAAGTCACACTGTATATAAATGTACAAATATATTGATTCTCATGGATATGTATATTTTTCCACACAGACATAGAAAGAGGAAGATGGTTGCATTAGAAATTCAGTATAACTGTTAATTAAAATGTGTATCTATAATTTATGATCTTGCACTTGTAATAAATTATGTATCTGCTGAAGGCAGGGTCATCTCTTTCATCACAGTGTTCTCATTTTCTGTCAGAGTACAGCCGCAGAATAGTTGCTCAGCTTATGCTTATTCCTTCTTCTCTTTGCCCTTCACTGGAGAATTCCAAATCAACATCCATGGAAAACCAATTCCTTATCATTTTGACAGATTTTATTCAAAGTGGAAAAGAAAAAGTCTCTCCAGCCAAATAAATTTGAGAAACACTGGGTTAGTTCATACAAAAAAATATTTTATTTTGATGACAAGACTTCTTATAATTCTCCAACATGAGGTGGGACAGAAGAAGGAGACAGATGTGTACTGTTTGTGCAGATGATATTGTAAGAATTCCCCAAATTAAAGATAGGTCATGTTGAGCTATAAATGTCCCAAGATACTAACAGATGTATCTAATTATCTCATACTACAAGGGAGGGGAAAGAGGACAGGACATTTAGTCTACTTCCCAATATCTCACAAATAATACATCCCCACTGAGCTCACATTTTTTATTTGACTGAAAATTACTTTACAACTTGCTATGCTTGCCTGTATTACACCTGTCTACACTAATCACTACCAGTAAGAGCACCAAAAGAAGTTTAAAAAATAATAGTATAGATTTAAAGAATCAAAAGAATCTTAAGGTTCTATGACCTGAAAGCCATCCCACTTGATTATCACACATGTAACCATGGTGATACCATGGTGATACCCATAAAGGTGAGATGAAATTTGACATTGTGGGCTATTCCAGATCACTCTTATATCCTTGGGTTTCCTTCATTTCTAAAGTTATACAATGTTTCCATACTTTACAAAGGACCTGTGTCTACTTCTCCTTAGAACTCATTTTCTTGTATTTTGCCCAAGGAGTTACCATAATTAGAATCATAAATCACTCATCACCGTTCCTAGAGCCTCCAATACATAATATGTCCTTTTCAAACATTTTTCTTTTTAAAAAGTAATTGTGTTAATGTGTGGAGGTGTGTTGAGAATGGCACAAAGCTGATATGATCCAGAAACCAAAGAAATCCAAAGCTACTATCTCAAAACACAGAAAAAGGAAAAAATTGAAGACAATATTTGAGATTTCTATTTTTTTTAATCAAAACTTCCTTTTTATCAAATGAATGCTGAGGAGGACACATATTTAACAAAATTCTTTCATTAACTGGTCTAGACATATAAACACTTACTGAAAACTTAGGACCACTTGGCAATTCCCAAGACATTGCACTGGATTTGATTAAAGGCTGTGTGCGGTCCTGAATACCTGGGCTTTCATTGTTTAAGGTCAATAATTAAACATTGACTTTTAAAAAAGAATTCTTGAAGAATTTAATTTTTTCTCATTCTAGGTGGAATAACTCTTTTCCTTCTTATTATAAAAGAAGCTATAAAACCTCTGAGCTTCAGAAATCTTTTAGAAGAAAGAGTTTTAAAAAGGAACCTATAATAAAGAGGTTCAGAGGGAAAAAGAGATGAGGTAAATTCATAATTAGATCTTAAAAGATATGAAGCTTATTGATGTCCTGTGTGAAATACTATACCATCAAATCTTACTCACAAAAAGAAGAAAATGACTTTCTGCGAATCTTATAGGGATTTAGTTTTATTTGTAATATGCACAGAATGAAAGGTCTAAGGGGCATAAAGATGTATTTCAAGGACACATTTCTTTACTTTTACTATTAGTAAAAGGACATAAGGAATTTGTTTGAAACAAGTATCAACTATTGCTAATCTGTATGACTAAAATCCTTCTTTCCAACCATAGCAATCTTTAATTAGCATCTTATAAACATGCTCTCCCATTGTCAAAGACCTTACTTATTCCACCTTTGCAATAATAAAAATTATGTTGGTTACACAGAATTCGAGATTCTTTCAGGGCTAAAAGCAAAATCTTCTCTGGGTGGCCTGTACTTATTTAGCTATCAGAAGGAAGAAGGGGAGTACTTAAGAAGGGCAGAACCACTCAAGAACTTTTCCAAGTATGGTATTAATCCACCCAGGAGTGAGCTGCCTGAGGCTACCGTCTTTATCTAGTTGAGGTTGGATCCAGGTGTCCTTGGCTGTGACCTTGTCTTATCCTTTGAGGCTTTCTGGCTTCATCCACCATTATAGGCCTTAGTAGGGTTAGAGACTCACAGAGGTTCACTTACTATGAGTCCACCACCCATCCCCAGACAAGGAGCCTAGGCCTCGGACAGACTCACAAGTAAACACGGATAGTCAATTGTTTAAGTCCTGCTCAGGGCTGTTTTGTCGTGGTCTCCATTAGGTTTTCTTTTTTTAAAAAATGAGAGGATAAGGTGATTTAATTGAGTAGAAACTCCAGAACCTCATGAAAGTTTTAGACTTACACCAGAAGAATGGGAAAGAAGTCAGAGTAGATTTCAAAACCCAGAGAAACAAAACCTCAAGAGCCCAGATGATCTGCATCTCTCACTCATATTTCCTTCTGCCTGGCAGTTTCATTCTTCTTTCTCACAACAAACTCACAGACTACACATATGGCAAAAACTATGACTTCAGATAATTATCAATGTTTATGTTCAGGATTTCTACAATAAGACACTTGCTCAGCTTTCTCTCTAGATTACAAAGAATTGACAGCTTGGCTTGGGTGCTCAAAGTGTATTAATTAATTGTGATCAGGAAAGTGAGGCATGTAAAGAGCATAACAGATCTCTTAGTGCTCATATTGATGGAATGAGAACATCTATTTCCAGAAAGATCAATGCTAATCTCAGAGGAGGTATTATTAAGAAATAAATCAGACTATGTATAAATATATAAATAAATAAATATTTTTAAAAATAATTCAGACTGCCATGGGCAGAAAAATAGCCCCCAAAGACATCCACATCCTAATTTCTGGAACATGCAAATCTTCCCTCTTATTTGGTCAAAAGGAAGGACTGTGCTGGTGCATTCTAGGATCTCGAAATGGAGATATTGCACTGGATTATCAGACTACAGCCAATAGGATCACAGAGTTCGTAGAAAACAAAGAAGACAGGATGATCAGAGTGGAGAAGATTTCATAATGCTATGCTGCTCCCTATGAAGATGCTAAGAAGACTCGTGAGGTAGGGAATACACATAGTCTCTAAAGCTGAAAAAGTCAAGAAAACAGATTCTCTCCCAAATTGAGAAGGAACACAGCTATGGTGATGTCTTCATTCAGCCCTTCAAAATCTATTTTGTGCCCCTGACCTCCACAACTGTAATACAGATTTGTATTGGTTAAGCCACTAACTTTGGAATAATCTGTTACAGCAGCAATAGGAAACTATTGCATAGACTTTCCACGGAAGTTCTACTTCTTAGGGGGACAGATATATGCCTTCCCCATTCTAACACACTTCAGTCTTAACTTGAAAGAGTAATCTAAACTTAAAACATCACTTCCCTAGTCTATGTTTCAATTTAAATTTTAACCGTAATATGCATTCAACATCAGCTTCTGAAACTGACCTCTGGAAGGCCATCAAATAACTTCTCAGTAGAGAAATTATGTCTCCAGTTCCCATTCTTTATACATCCAAATGCAGACATGTAAGTCGATTCTTCTCACATTTGTTTGAAAATTTTCTCCTGCACATCTTTAAATTAGTGGTTTCTCTTTTTTATGTATTTATTTTATGTTAAATATAAAAGAATGAAAACATATTAACAAAAACACATTTACAAAACAGCACAAAAACAATAAAAGCAATCAGAATTTCAGACAAGGTGATAGGAAATTTAACAATGATTGTTGTATTACATATTGTTATCTTCAAATTGGCTACTCAGATATAGGCATGTGTACTGGATTGATAACTGGTGGTCAACTTATAAGCCCCAGCGCACGTGGTGCTAGGTGTGGGAGGCCCACCTGGGACTGTTGCCAGCAGCATAAGAGGCAGACCTGGAGGAGAAGAAAGAGGCTTTTGGGACCTGGGAAAGGCTGTTGGGAGCTGGTAGAAGCTGTAAAGAGCTGTTGGTTCTGTTGGAGGAGCTCGTAGCGCTGGCTTTCCTGATGAGCCCAGTTGTTTTCATCCTTCAAGGAGCACGAGACCTTGTCAGCACTGAGAATACCTTCAATTCACTTTGGGGAACTCTGGTCCTCATTCTGAGCGTCGCTTTCTGGCTCTGGAGAGGAAGAAGGTACACAGCTCAGGCTCCTGAAGAAGCTTGCTGTGTTGGCTTTCCTGATGGGAACATGGCCATCTTGATCATCAGAGGAGCTCGGGACCTCACTGTTGCTGAGGATGGCTGTGGTACCCTTCGGAGGAGCTCTGGTTCTTCTGAGTGTCACTTCCTGGCTCCAGTGCAGATCCCTCAGCCTGCTGGCACAGATCCTTTATCCTGCTGGCACAGACTTCCTAGATTCCACCACTGACCTTTGGGCCTTCCAAGCACAGATGCATGAAACAGGCCACATGAGATACTGTTATGGGCTCTGGGCCTCCAGCTGGACTCGTGGGGGACATTGTCATGGGCTCTAGGTCTTCAGCTGGACTCATGCAGGACGTTATTGTGGGATCCAGGCCCTCACTTTCCTTGGTCTATTGTATGAGGACAGATTTCCTGCACTCTCTTGTATACCATTCTTTGGGTGGCTATTATAAATAATTTTATAAAATATGTGTCCTATATTATATTGTTCCCCTTGCAAAACTAAGCCCCAAACCAACACAGCATGTAAGACTGATCAAACAATTACACATTAACTGTTCCTTCCAATGAAGCAATGGAAATCAGTAGCACCACTATCTTAGCTATCTTGTGTATACATATATACAGTTTTCCTGATAACTTTTCTTCTTGCTCCTTCTACCAATGCTTTAACACTGAGAATCCTCTCCAATGTTTGGTCTGTGCCCACTCCGTACTCACAGATACCCAGGTTCTGATGCCATCTTTGATAATCAATTGTCCAGTGATACAGATTAGAGTACATAGCATGGTTGATTACCTACCTTCCATGGTTGTTCAAAGATATACTATACTGAAAATACATCCACAAGTACAGATTCAATAAAAGTCATGCAGCTATTTCACTTCCTTTTTATTTCTCCTTTTATTCTTTAATACTCATTTTTCTCTAATCCTGTTATTTTCTTTCTTATTGTAAAAATGCCCACTGAGCACAGTTACCCTTGTGCACATGTGTTTCCAATCAATCTCGTTTCTCCCTTCTTGTCATGCAAAACTGTTCTTTTTGAAAATTCCAACAGAAGCTCACATAGTCACTCACACTGACCTTAAAGATAATAATTGCCTTCCAACTGGATGAAGATCTCAACTAACTTTTAAATAATATCACAAAGGCCGGGTGTGGTGGTGCATGCCTATAATCCCAGCACTCTGGAGGCTGAGACAGGAGGATCGCTGAGAGTTCAAGACCAGCCTGGCCTACAAAGTGAGCTTAATGCCAGCCTGAACTGCATAGCACAATCCTGTCTCAAAAAGAAAAAAATATAAAATAAAAAATAAATAAATAATATCACAGTAGAATTTCCAAACATATTCTGTTTTGCATAAATCTCAATATCTTCATTTTCAGTAATAACACTACTCTATAATGTCATTAAAAGGAGCTCTTATGGTCTGAGCTTTTTATCTTCATGCTTCCCATGGCAACATTTTCACTCTTTTATCTTTCCCTTCTAGCAGAAAGGGAAGATTCATTTTTTTTAACCAGAGGAAAATCTCATGATGTTTAAAAAATTACCCTAAGTTAAAAATCAAACACTCCTGAATTCAATTCCAAGTTTTTCTTTTTTAAAACAAAATTCTTCTACTAGATGATACTTGACAATATATCATCTGTCTTGTCTTCTGTAATGGCAAAAGAGGAAGAATAATTACCTGAGAATATTGAAGTGTTGATTTATAACTTATAGGGAGATGCTGAAGCTGGAAAGCAGTCACCTGTGCAGGCCTAAGACAAAGCTAGGCCCCAAGAACAGGGAGAGCTCCTTCAGCCACGTAAACTAGCTGTTTGTGCTTGCAAACTGGCTGGTAGGCAGAGAGGTTAAAATTGACATCAACCTTCTGAGCCTATAAATAAATGTTCTGCAGTTCTCGGGAAGTTCTTTTCCTCCCATTAAGAGAGACAGGGCTCTGCCTGACCTCAGCTTTCATCTCTTACCTTTATTCTTTCATCCTCTCATGGTTTTCCCTGGGAACATCAAGAGCTGTGCAGGTTGGCTGCATCGTGCAATATGAAATTTCAGCACTGTGCCAGGAAATCTTGATTGTTGACTTGACTGGATTGAGAGACTTATTAAGAAACTCTATTCTATCTACTGATAAATTCAGAGCTGAATGGGCTATTATGCAATGCGGCCCAGCAGAAGGAAGTGGGTCATGGGGCCATCACTCTGGGGAGTATGTGTGGTCCCTAAGTCTTGTCTCTCTGGTGTTTCCTCCGTGCTGTTTCTTGCAGAGGCCATGAGTTGAGCAACTTTAAGCTTCATGTTCTTCTATGATGTTCCTGCCTTGGAGCAAGCTGACCACGCACTGGCACCTCTGAAACTATAAGCCACACTAAGCATCCCGTCCTTTCAGTTGTAGTAGGTATTTTGTCCCAGCATAGGATAGATGACCAATACAGCATCCTTGCCATTCAAGATCCCATTCCCCTAAGCAATAGCCCTTGAATCACTACAACTGATACAACTTTCTCTCTCCCTCTCTCTCTCTCTCCCTCCCTCTCTCATTTTCACACACATCCATAGTATAAACATATAATGTACACGTCATGAGTTTTCTCAAATTTGGATGTGATATACTAGGAAACTATGCAAACAATATTCTTTGTTTGCCTGAACTTCAAATTTAACTAGGTTTTCTCAACTTTTATGTGGTCAGTCTACCAACCCCATACACGGTGATAGAGCACTTTATAGGCAATCTAGATTGGAATAAGAGCTTTTTGTCTCAAACAGTAATTTCAATGAAAAAAGTGAGACTGAATTTAGAAGATTCATGACATGAGGAGAAATTCTCACATCATGGGAAGGCAAGAGGCAAAGGTGACCAGACCCAAACAACACAGAAGTATTCTGACATGCATTTTTGAATCTAAACCATCAAATCTCATTTGCAAAAGCAGTCAGATCATGCACACAGAAAGATTAAAAATCAATCTTTTCAAAATTAACTTGCAACAAAATCAAATTGCACCGTAAAACAAATGGACCTAACAGACATCTATAGAACATTCCATCTAACAGCGACAGAATACGGGTCAGCACATGGAAACTTACTGGGATAGAGTGTATGGTGGTCGTACGACAATCTCAGAACACTGAAACAATATTGAATGTCTGTTTTGACCACAATGCAATCCAATGAACAACTAATTAGAAAAAAGCTTTGGAAATCATAAAATTATCTGGAGAGACTGAGCAACTTTTGAACAAAGAATGGACCAAGGCAGAAATCAAAAAGGAAATTTAAAAGTTTCTTGAAACAAATGTGCACGAAGGTAGAGCACATCAAGCCCTATGGGAGGGGCTGAGGATATAGCTCAGTGGAATAAGCGCCTGCCAAGCAAGCGCAGGGTCCTGAGTTCGATCTCCAGTACCGCAAACCCTATGGGATACAGAAACTCAGCACTAATGGGAAATTTTAGAGAAATCAGTGCTTGGATTAAAATAATCAGAAAGATCTTTTTAAAAAATCTACGGTTGCACTGCAAGGAACCAGGTAAACAAGAATAAACCACACACAAAGTTAGAAAAAGGAAAGACATAAGGATCAGAGAAGAAAAAAATAAAATGCTTTTATAAAACCATCAATGCAACAATGAGCTGGTTCTGCAAAAAGCTGAAGAAAAGAGACAAAACCTTAGCTAGATTCAGACAAACTGAGAAGACTCCAATGTGTGGAATTTGATGTGTATTTACTAACATGGACATATTTTTTTATTATGCTTGCAGTACAAGTCTAAAGTCATCTAGGGGAAGGGTATGTGTATGGGTTGATTCCTTTTTAGTTCCCTCCCCCTTTCCTCCTGCCTCCCTCCTTCCTCTCCTGAATCCCTTTTCCCATTTTCACATTTGTTGATCTTAATCTTATCTCATGTCTGTGATACGCAGTGTCTGCATTCATTTAAGTTACTAGGTTTCCGCACAGGATGGCAGATCTTTATTCTACTGCCTTCTCCTTCCCTTCCCATTCTGCTCTCACCCGTGTTCCCTTGGACCATTTCCCCTTTGCAAGCTCTCTAATCCTTTCTCTTCCTGTATTCTTCTTTTATTGTGCTCTTTGCTTGTAGTATTTTGTCTTATTCAAATGAGAGATACGATATGGTATTTAAGCTCATGTATTACTTAGGTTTAGGAAAAGCAGTGACATTGTCAAGGTCTTGCTGGTATTTGGTGGCAGAAGTTTGCATCAACCTGCCAGGCTGATGCTCTTCAGACTGTTACAGTCAGCTGATGTTGCCAGCTGTGAACTGTGTTGCTTCCAGTTTGGGCAACATGCGGTGTTGCAGTGGAGGCTGCTCTCTCTGTTGAGGCAAACATGTGGCTTCAAAAAGATAAGTTTGCTCTAATCAGAGAGAAAGAAACAAAAAAAAGCAAGCAGAAAGGGAAGAGAGAAGGGAGAGAGGGAGGGAATGTACTCATTGAAAATAGATCATCCACTGTCCCTACGAGTTTTGCAGTTTAGTAAAGGTAAATGCAGGCTAGGTAATAAAGCATTAATCCATTTTTACTTCTGCTGTGTGATTTATGCAATGGAACAGTTTCCTGGGTCTTTTTGGTAATCCTTTTCTTACCAGTGGGTAACACATTCAAAATCATTATCAATAGCCATTTTCATTAGAACGGTGGAATTAAATGTAAATAATTGTTGCTACTCAGCCTATAGCTGAAAGGATTCAACTCTAAAAGGGAGAAAAGCACTATTTCCCTGCTCTATGACGAAACAGGATGTGCCTGATGATGGTTGTGAGAATTTCAGCTAAGAGATGGTGTCAAAGTCAGAGCCAAAGCACTAAGGCATGCAGAGATAGAATACTCTTGCAACACTTCATTTTGAAAACAAACTGGGATATTTCCTTTTTGTGTGATTGCTGACCTCCAGCACGATATTAAAAATATATTCAAAGTGCTAAAGAACTAAAATGCAAAGAATAGTTAAGTATAACTGGAAAACTGAACTAGAATAAAAGGCACATTCGACTTTCAACAACTATTCAAATAGATTAAGGATTTAAACATGTGTGATGACAGCTTGCCAATCCTTCTGATCTCCTAAAAAGATTCATCAGAAATCTGGTTTTATAATTTAATTCGTGCAAAGAAGATGGTCAATATTTATTTGATTTCCAACCAACAGTTACCACCAACTACTGATCCCACCACAAAATTGTCCCAAAATACAGCCTGACCCAAACTCAGAAAAAAATGGGAAATCACTGACAAAAAGAGCATATATTGTGATCTACACATCTACTTGAAGGCACTGAAAGTTGTCACCCTCACAGATGTGAATGGTAATGAGTAGCAAATAAATGTCTAGAGTTACATTCTTTTTTTACCACATTCTTAGAGGAATTCCTGGACTTCAGGGGTTAGCAAATGTCATCAGTAAAGTCGCTAAAGAAAAGTACAACATTTTGACTAACCTTTTTAAAAGGCAACTTCTAGATAACTGCTTCAATCACTTCTGATTGGCTAGCAGCAGGGTATTTCCGAAAGTTTTTAGTGGTCACGGAGGCCCACACACTCAGACGAGTTTACCTTCTGAGAGTTTTGCAGTCTGTTTGCAAGAGTGAACAGAATTAGGGGAACAAACACACCTTTACTCAATCAGAATTCCCAGTCCCACCTGCGGGGGACTTTTGCAACAACCAATTTGCTGTAGCCAAATCAGTAACAAGCACCATGCAGGAGATATTTTGCAAGATGGGTTCACCATAGGTGGGACAGCTTCTGATAGAGAACCATTAGGATAACCAGTGCCTGGCCAGCATCAGTGGGGACCTGGATGATTCAGGAAGGGTTGTGACTTCTCAGAAAATCAGACCATAATCAGAGGGCTATTGTATCCCAAGTGTGAGGCATGTCAACCGAACCTGAATATTATTTACAGGTAAATGACACAATCAGATAGCCCAAAGGAACACAATTGATGATCTACATACAAATTAGCAAAACGGGAAGTAGTTAACAAAGATACACACATAATTAACTATTATATATAGTAATAATACAATAGCGATTCGAGTTTAACCAACCCTGAGTCTTCAGTCTAAATTTCTGTAGCTAAAGGGGCCCTTTTACATTAATCACTTAAATCATCATATTATAATATGAATCTATACTATATGAACAGCTATTCTAAATGCTTAAAACCTAGACAAACTTACAATTAAGCACTAAATAAACTATAAAACCGGTAATTTCAAATTTATATCATTAATGTAATAGTGCTAAATAAATTGCTATTTTTCTTTTCTGTCATTCTCTTTAAAATAAGTAAACTATAAAAACAGTAATTTCAAATTTATATTATTAATTTACTAAGTAGTATGACTTTCCTAATCAGTTAGTACCAATATATCCGATACCTGTTAGTATAATGATGATTCCAAATTTAGAATATGTGTAATCTGCCTTTTTATTGTGGGAAAAGAAACACAACCTTAAACTTACTATCTTAGCTGTTTTAGGCTTGCACAGTTCTGTGACAATCAGTACATTTCTATTGTTATGTAACAGTTGCTGCCCTTCATCCGCAGAACTCTTTCCTCCTCCCAGACTGAAACCCTGTATTTCCTTAAATATGAATTCCTACTCCCCACTCTTCACAATCTCTGACAATCACCTCTCTGTTTTCTGGCTGCATGAGTTGAACAGTTTAGTTACTTTGTACAAGTAAAATCATACAATATTTGTCCTTTTGTGACTGTCCTTTTGTAAAGCCATGGGGAGACTCAAGTTTCATTCATGTTGCACCTTGTATTAGAATGTCTCTTAAGACTGAATAATATTCTAAGGTATGGCGTGTGTCTCATCCTGTTGAGTCACCCGTTCACAGGCACTTGGCTGCATCCATCTTTTGGTTATTGAAAGTCATGCCGCTTCGAACACTGGTGCTCACAAATCGGACTGTGTCTTCCTCTCCCTTCCTTGTTAGAGTGTACCTGGAAGTGGCACTGATGAGTCCTGTGATAGTCATGTCAACATTTTGAGGAATCATATATTTTTCTCACAGTGGCTTCTCCATTTTTTACGTTCTTATCAACAACCTGATCTTGAAGGCCAGCTCCCTAATTGTGATTCCTAATGCTTGCTGATAAAAATAATCACAAAAACTTTGCCAAAAAGGGTGACCTCTCTGGTTTTAGTAGATGAAGATTTCTGCTCTAAGCCCTGCTACTAGTCTACTGCTGTTACTGCCGTCTTATGCCTGTTTTGGCAGCCTTGTCGCAACATATGTGTATATTAATGTAACAAAAAGAAGAAACCCTTATATCTGATCAATAAAGATAGTCATTTTTAATAATTTCTCATTCATTTTTGAAAGGTTCAGTTTCTATATTAAATAGACTATAGTATTATTAAATAATAATGTGTACTGCTTTCCCCAGACCGTGTTAAAATTCAATCTTAGATTTATGAGTCATTCTTTTTTGGGGAGGGTTCTTTTTGAGACAGGGTCTCACTATGAAGTTCGGGCTGGGCTTCAACTCACTTTGTGGTCCAGGCTGATCTCAAACTCACAACAATCCTCCTGCCTCAGTCTCCCAGTTGCTGGGACTACAGGTGTGCATCACTATACCCAGCTGAGTCTTTCAAGGGTTGTCAGTGATGGCCTGTAGTGAACTTTCCTGATGGTGAGGTATGGGCAACTCCTAGCCTGGCCCTGGGACCAGTGCGCTCAGCCACCCTGTCTCCTCCTGTGATCATCCATTCCCCTCAGCTTTCTTCACAAACTGCACCTCTGCCTCATTATTTCCTCTTTTCAATAGCTCCTGACTCTTGGACTTTTAGCCAAGTTATTGTATTTTGGTTTCTTCTGCTCCCCATTGTTTGAGGAAGAAGCAAGCACCTGTTCAACATCATTTTGCTATGAGGAATATCACTCATCCCACTTACTTTGATCTTTTCTAATCCCTTGCCTTGAAAAAATAAAAAAGGAATTCAGAACATATCTAGAGGACAATGGGAAAAAGTATAGCAGAAAATAGGTGTGCTTAAATTGCTTTATAAGAGAACATTTTTAGCCTCAAAAATAATGGTCAAACTCAAAGGGGAAAATAACCTTTAAGGCATATGTATGCAGACAGCCCTTAAAGGAGCCATGAGAACCTAGCCCGTATCTCTTCTCTTTTTCAAATCCTATTCATAAGACAAGCTTCTCTTTACCCTGGCACACACTCCCTATTATGATATCCTGTCTCACTGTAAGTCCAAATGTATCCAGGAACTGAAACCTCTAGAATAGTAAACCACATAAACATTTCCTCTTTGTAAGTCTATTATCTCAAATATTTTGTTACAGTGACAGAAAGCTAACAGGCAGGGCACCACACCTCGCGACTGGTGGAGCTCTAATTTAAAGTCAATTTTTTTAATATATAAGTTTGATAGGTAATTGTGATGTCAACTTGAACAGATTAAGAACATCTAGTGAATTCCTGGAGCACAGTTCTGGGCATGTCTATGGATGACTGACATGTAGGCTAAAATTAGGGAGGGAAGACCCAGCCAAAAAATGGCTGATGCTTGTAGCCTGGATGGAATAAAAAGGGAAAGAAGAAGAAATTCTGGTTTCTGCTTCTTCAGAGGAGCTCTGGTCTTTACCATTGCCTTGGATATTTGTTTCTAGTTTCTTTTAGCCACTGTTACAGACTCTTCAGTCTTTTAATGGGGACTCTCTGACTTTCCAATACAGATTTGTACCATCCTCTGCAGCGACCTCCCCTCATTCCCCTTTTACTGGACCTTATCCCAAGCCTTAGATGGCCATTTTGTGTTTCTCCACTGATGACTCAGCAAGCAGCCATTGTAATATTACTTTATAAACCATTTATCTATTACATTTACAGCATGTTAAATCTGCTTCTCTAGTGAACAGATTTCTCTAGTGAACAGCTTCTAGTGAGGCTCTAGTATCAGCAAATAGAATTTTGAAAAATATTTTCTATTCAGAGACCTTTTATTTTTCTCAATCCAGACTGGTTCCAAGATTATTTGTTAGAGATTTTCATGAGCTATTAGGCATTCATTAAGTTCATTAAATTCGCAAAAAGTTTATGTGAACATATACAAGGATTGTGTTATAAAATCCATTGAAAAGAACAGATTTGCACATATGAAATTATTAAAACTTTGTAAAAAGATTGAGAAAAAACTTTCTTGAATATCAGTCATAGCTCACTCCTTACTAAGGTGGTGTAATTCTCCCCTAGAATTCATTACCATCCTACCCTAACCCACTAGGTTCACCTCTGTCCAGTTCCCCCACATGAACTGTTCACAAATTTCAACAAAGTGAGTCTTCCTCTTACTTCAAGAGACTAATTAGTCTCTTCAAGTGTGTATGTACTGAGAACACTCTGAACTACATTTTTGTCATTGTGTTTCTGAAGCAATAAGTAAAACAGTTTGCATATGTATTTATTTTTTACTTCACTCTCACCTCATTATTAATTTTCTCCCTTATAAAAAAATCTGTTTAAGAGGTAAATATGTGGGAAGTAAGTGTTGGAAAGAGAGAATGTGACTAGAAAGAAATGTCTTTAAATACTATCTGTAGTTAAATCAAAGTGTTGGAATGACTAGCAATATGCTTTTCAAAAATATACTTTGCACCTTTCCTTCAAATAATCATGCAGTATTCTCATTATCAGGAAAATAGCTAGTTAGAATAGTTGATGACTTAAACACAGTGCATAAGCTGGGGATATAGCTCAGTGAAATAAGCGCCTGCCTAGCAAGCTCAGGGTCCTGAGTTCGATCCCCAGTACCGCCAAAAAAAATAAAAAATAAAAAATAAAAAAAATAAATAAACACAGTGCATAGTAATGCAAAGACAGCACGCTGCAGACGGATCATCCTGACTGTGAGTCATAGTTCCCTCGTCATCGATATGTAGGCCTGGTAAATGATGCAAACTCTTAGAAACTCACTTTGCTCATCTGAAAATTAGGTATAATGCTTTTAACCTGCAATGTTGAAACAGAATCTATAAAAAATGGGAAACATCAAAATATGGCACAGAGTGGGTGCTCAGCAAATTAGAACCGATATATTCTTGTTGTAAACGTTTTAAATTTAAATCGTCTTTTTGTTATTTGGTTTTTTTTCAGCCTCTGGAAGGCCAGAAGCTGTGTCTGGAATTATTCCACTCATCAGGAAATCCATTTAAAGACCTTTAACTCTTGAAAGCTCTCCTCCCCACCTCTCTGCCTGAGCTGTAGGAGAACTAACTGCCTTTGATTCCCCTTGTGAGACTCAGGAACCAAAGCAGCAACTCCTTCCATGGCTCACATTCTTTCACTGCTTTGTTTAAAGAATCTTCAGAGCATTGGAGTAAGTAAACTCACGTTAGCCCGGGTAAACTTTGTTTTCCTTGTGGCACATCATTAAGTGCTCTGGGATAAATTCACCTGCTCTGCGGTTTAATAGGCAGTCCCACGGAGCTGTGGAATCAATTACATTCCTGTTCGCTGCTTCCTGCCACCCAAAAGGATTGACAAATGACACACAGAGGCCTGGTTACTGAAAGGAGTCGCTTTTCCCTGAACTGCAACTTAATCAGCACAGTAGCCCCAGTGCTAATTAATATCCGTCCAACCAGTTTCAGGAGGAAGGAACTCAGGGAACTTTTCTAAAGCAATCATTTTGCAGATGAGAAAACTGAAGTGGAAAGAGTGAATCAACCCCCTGGGAGAAAGCGGGCACTGAGTGTAAGTTTGGTTTATGAATGGATCTACTCAGAGGGCCAGACTGCGACGCAAAAAGTGATAGCTAAAATATATGAAGTACTCGCTCTAACTAGGTGCTATTCTAAAGTGCTTTGTATGTGTCAGTGCAAGGCCCTTGCCTCAAGGCATTTCACAGATAAAGAAATAGATGCATATTCTAGTTTAATGATTCTACCAAGGCCACATAGATGATAATGTGGAGATGGACTTTAATCCCAAATATTCTATTCCCAGTGCGGACATGCTTAACAATCAGGCTTCACTGTCCCTCAGAGTAGGACTCCAGCCCTGTATTTCCAGTCTTAAAAGTCACTTAAGTCTTTCCATTTGTCTCCATCATTAATGTAGTAGTAATCAAATTCCACCACCATCTCCTCTCACCTTTATTCATGAAACATTTTTCTGATTGTCATCTCCAATCTCCTTCATCTACCATTCTTCCCAATATTATCCTACTGATAGCTCAGAGCAGCACATTTAATCATGCTGGTCTCTATGGTGCGAGTCTTACAATACTTCATTACTTTTGGCATATAAGACAGCTTATGGATGCCTCAAAGACCTTCATAATCATTTTTCCTGTAAAACACACTTTAGCCATACTAGACTTCCTTCATTTCCTACAAAGCAAGACTATCTTTGACCTTAGCTCTGGCCTATGCTTCTACCCCGCTGGCTAATGTCTATTGGTCTCATTTGCCGGCTTACATATCACTTACACTGGAAAACTCCCACCCCACATACTCTGAGTTTTGGATAGATACTTCTTTTTGGTGTGTTTCTCTAGCAATGAACCAACCTTGTCAGATTAAAAATTCTTGTTGAATTGACTATTCTATTCAAACTAAAATCCCATTTGCATCACATTTTTCACTAAGTTTTTAACCTTATGTAGGTTTGTTTCCTCAAACAAAATTGGCATGGGTGAAGTTTCATTGCATTAAATGAAGAAAGCCCTATAAAGCACATGATTTCTGGGATATACTAATAACTTTAAAGGGATGATTTTTTTTTTTTTGCGGTACTGGGGATGATAAAATATTTTAATACATACATTCTTTGTGATTTTTATGAATGGCAGTATAGTTATATTACATTGAAATTAGCTAAAAATGGAACACAACATGCTTAAAATATTATATAATCTTGATTTTGACCAGTGGCAACTGAAAGAAATTCTGAGATAAACAGTGAAATAGAGAAAAAGAAAAGGGAAGAGGTGAGGTGGGGAAAAGTGAAACATGAGAAGTAGCTGATGTTCCAGTGCCTCCTAAGTGCAGAGTCTGTATACAGAAGCCCAGCTAAGAAAACCCAGTTTCTTAAAGACTGGGATTCAGCTGGGTATAATAAGTTTCACAGAGCATAGGATTCCTGTACAGAATACTAATTGTGACAACTGTCTAAATTCTAAAAAAAAAAAAAAAAAAAAGATGTGTCTTGCTAAATCTTGCAGTTTTCTGCTCTGCAGTAACCCTCTACTATATCCCACCCTGCCTTGGAGCCATCTAACTATGAACTAAACCTCTACAGACTGTAAGCTAAATAAACCTTTCTTCCCTTAACTTGTGGATGTTGGGTATTTTTTCTCAGTAACAAGCAAAATAGCTAAGACACCAGTTTATCAGAAAGATAAGTGAGTTTGACAGTTGTTAAGATTCTCCACATTTTCATCCTAGAGGTAAATAAAGAGCAGGGCAATGGTAGTGACGTCAGAAGTAGAAATATGTTGGATGAGTTTTGGTATCTGAGCTAGGGTAGGCAGTGGTATAAATGATCAGCACAATCAACACAAAACACATTTCAAAGAGTTTGAAAACTTAGCTGTTTTGTCATATGGCATTCGGAGGGGAAGGCAGGAGTAAATATAAAATATGAATGAAAATATTGTGGAAGTTGAGCTTAATGATTCTCAATTTGATTTTCTTGGGCTTGCCTGCTCACTCAGAGGATTAATGAGACACAGTTGTGGGTGTACCTGAGTGGGGCATCAAAGCATGACCTTGTGGTGCGTATCTGGTCCCTTGCACCATCCTCTCTGGCACTGTTCTGCTTCTTTGCTTCCCAGTAGTGGCCATAACTAAACATCTTTTTCTCTGTTATGACCATCCTCTATGATGTTTCTGTCTTTGAGTCAGCCAAATTTGGACTGACTCATCTGAAAATGTAAGCAAAAAATAAACTCCTTGACCATAAACTATAGTGTCAGGCATTTGGTTTCAGCAGTGGGAAAGTTGGCCACTGCAGAAATTAGGTAACTGGAGTAATGTTGCATCTGTGATTGTACCTAATCACGTGGTTTAGACACCTTTGGAAGTGGTTTAGGGGAGAACTAACCAAGGTTTGGAGAAGTGGATGGGAATAGCCCTAGAAGGTTTGAAGTAGAGCCTGATGGGTGATTCTGATTGGAGCTCAGAGGAACAAAATGCTGAAACAAACACAGACCATAAAGGCCAAGCTCAGAAGAATTTCAGTTGGGAACAGGAACTCTATTGGGAGGTGAAGTACTATCCATCCTTTTTTACACTCTGGTGAAAAAAAGGTCCACATTTTCCCCTGTCCTGACATTTTGCAAGAGCTTGAGTTTAAGAGAGTTGGGCTAGTTAATCTAGCAGAGCAAATTTCAAGGTGGCCCAGTGTTGAGTTTTTGAAATGGAACCTGATGAATACTTTCTGCCAGATTTATAGTGACAATTGAGGACAAAAGTCAGAGCAGAAATATTTAAAAATCTTAGATTTGGGCCCAGAAGGGATGTGTGACCAAAGCAAAGAAACTAAGAATGCTTTTTTAACATTTAAAAGAAACTATGAACAGAGACTACTCATAAATAATAAAGAATAAAGATGTCCACTCATTGCAGGCTCAAAGGTGCAAAAGTATAAATCGTTCATTAGAGAAGAGTGAACTTGGACACATCGCATGGGATGGACAACCTGGGGAACTCGGGATAGGCTTCCCAGAGCTCACTGCACAAGTGTCTAGCCATCTAAGCATTCAGAATCCCTTGCAGTCATGGTCCAATGGACCTGGCTACTGCCCCCATAAAACAGAAGACCTTGATATTGAACATGTGATGCTGGTTTTACCAACATGCATCATAAAGAATTGTAGATTCAGGGAGGCTTCAGCTTTCAAAGGAAGGTTGAGAGGCAAGACAAGGTGTATCTGAGCAGGCAGTGCATGAACCAGGGAGAATGAAATCAAAAGTGAAGTGGAAATCAACCACATGAGTTTGAGGGTTCTAGGGACATGAAAGATAAGCCATTAAAGCCTCAGGCTAAGACTGAAGCCATGCCAACAGAAAGGGCTCTTGGGCTGAAACCAATAAGGCCATAAGAGTGGGGCTGACCAAGTCTTCTCAAACCTCACATTGTGCCTTAGATGTTGATTATGGAGCAGGCTTTCTTTGGTCTTATTCTTTTCTTATCTCCCCATTTCTACATATTATATCACCATATTATATTGGCAATAAGTAACTTGCTTTTTCAATACCTTCACAGCTAACAGTTTCCCTGAGGAAACTTTTACTTGAACTTTTGAGAAACACAGGAAATGCTGAAATATCTGGCAAGAGTTATGGCTCTTTTGGCTGTGCAGAGGGTAACTGTACCATGTTAGGTAGAAGTTTGTAGTTGTTCTTGTTCTATATTTGGAGACTAAGAGTTGTTTCAGGTGCTGTGTCTGGACATCAAGTGGATAAGGACAGAATGTGATGATTAGGCCTAATGGTCAATTTGATTGGCTTGGGAGCTGCCCAGGGTTTTAGAAAAGCACACTTTTGGATGTGGCTGGGTGAGTCATGGAGGTGTGACCTCGGGGTTCACATCTGTTCATTCACATCTTCCTCTCTGGGCACTGCTCCCCCCTTGCTCTGCCTCCCTGCTGCCATGAACAGGCAGCTTTGCCCCGTCCTTCCCACCCACTGTGCTGTTCTTCCTTGGACCAGGTGAACATGGACTGACCCACCAGAAAACGTGAGCCAAATATGAACCCTTCCTCTTTCAAACTGCAGCGTTTAGCAATTTGCCCCAAGAGAGGGAAAGCTGACCAATACATGTGTTTTGCTCTTATTAAACTTATTAAAATTCATGAAATTCTACTTCATTTTAAGGATATGTGTTGTTGGTTAGAATAGCAAGTCTCTTCCTATAGCAGTTAAAATTTTCTGTGCAAAAACAGAAAGGACTGCCCTCCAAATGTCTGACAGCCCTCACAGAAATGGTAGACTTACCTGTGTGGAATTGTGGCTCAGCTAAAATGGAGATCATATGCACTCAGACATTAGTGTCTAGAAGTTACTTTCTTATCTTTTCCTTCTCCTTCTCTTACTCTTGCTTTCTAGTAGCACTGCTGCTATTATCAGGAGTGGGTGCATTTTCAAATGTTCTTAATTCAGTCTTTCATGCCATCTAGAACACTGTCAAGGAAGAAGTCTCTTTGACAGGATGAAATAATCAACACTTTCTTGTTGTGTATTGTAATGCATTAGGCCTAAAATGTCCCACGAAAGTCTCACGTCGGTAGACTGGGCCTGGTTGGAAACTCACTGGTCGATGTGATTCGTAAGACGGTGCTCCCATCTTGCTTCCTACCCTGTTTCTCTGCTTCCTGGCTACCGTGTAGTGAACAGCTCTCCTTTCACATGCTGTTCTGCCAGGCCGGCTCTGTTTTGGAGCGGCTACCCATGGACTGCGCCCACTGAGATCATGAGCCAAAAGTACACCTCTCCTCCTGCAAGTCACATGTCCCAGGTATTTTGTCCCATCAGTGAGAAAGTGACTAACACACCCAGCAAAGACTACATCCTTCATAACACTATCCGGGTCTAAAGGAACAAACTGTCCTCTTAAAACTTCATGCTTTTGTATAGAACCATCCTGCTGCTTCTCCAGAAGAAGAAGTACACACTGTACAGAGAAGGTAGTCCTTTTACAAAGACATCTACATCAGAGTGAAAAAGCCCAAGCTCTCATAGGCTGTGTGTGTGTGTGTGTGTGTGTGTGTGTGTGTGTGTGTACATACGTGTAATTCTTTTCAGTCACAGTTAATGAAATAGGACACAAAAAGGCAAGAGTAATTTAACTTCTCAGTACAAACTATATGACAGACATGCTAAGCACTTTAAGTATATAGTCATCTGAATCCCACAGTAACCTTGTGATAGTCATTGCTGTGATTCATACATAAACATTTGTGTGTTGAGAGTGTGGTGACCTCATGATTAGGTGAACCCACTGATGCGTTCATAGCCACATGTGCTGTTAGAAGGTGCAGCCTGCTTGGAAAATGTGAGTCACTGAGTACATGACCTGAAAAGGTGTATTTTTTCTCTACCATATCTCTCTCTCCCTTTCTGTCTCTGTCCCTCCCTCCCTCTCCTGCTCTCTCTCTCTCTCTCTGATTCTCTTTGTTTGATTCTATATAGAAACCTAACAAATATTCTTACTTAGCCACCCCATATGCTTTGAAGACTTTGAAGATTACATTATAGCCTCAAACCACAGCACAGACTCTCAGTCAGTGTCCAGGTAAAGCTGCTCCATTGCAGAGGCATGTGGTTCAGGATCTAAGCAATGAACACAAAATATCCCCTAAACTCTAAAGGCTTAATAAAATAAGATTTGATTATTTGGAAGGCACATTGGGCTATAAATAATGGTATTCCTTTTACAGACACCTTCATGGTGACAATCTGACAAACATTTCTTTGCTCAGAGACACTGTCATAATTTTCTTCAGGACAAATACTTCCCACTCCTTACTCAACAACCCATGCCTTCAGCATCTTTTATGACAATACTTTCCAGACCCAAACATAATGCCAAACTAACATAACTCTTTATTCTGGTTAAAATGTCACTAGTATTCAAAACAAGGATTTATGCCCTTGTGTCTTGTTTTTTATATCAAATATTTTACTTGAAAAATAATTTAATCATGAATTTCCCCCAATTCTCACTCCAAAGTCAAATCCAAAATATTCACCTTGTATGAAGTTCTTTATTAGCACATTAAATGTTATTTCAAGTGTACTGAATTACAACCTATCAAATAAACTGGTACAAACAGTAATTCAAAATATAAATTTCAAATTGCCTAAAGAAAACACAGGTCTACTTTCCCTCTTCATTGTAATTATGAATGAAAGAGAACAAACAGGTGCTATTAAAACAAGAACATATTCTTCTCCAGAGATGAGAACAAAAATAGTATGTCCCCTATAAAATTAGGGAGCTACATAGTCAATTGCTGTATTTCTCCAGCCTTAAAGTGCTGTCTTGGTTACTTTTCTCTGGTTGCTGAGGCAAAATACCCAACACCCAAAATGAAGAAAGGAAAGGTTCATTTAGCTTACAGTTTGTGGAGGTTTCAGTCCATACTTGGCTTGCTCAGAGGGAGAGTGGCACATGGCAAAGGGCAAACTGTTCATGGTGGCAGAGCACAGCAAAAACAACCAGCAAAAGGGAGGGATCACAGGCAAGCAGCCTCTTTCTCTCCCTTACTTTGTAAACAGCCTGCCCCCACCCAGGGGGCGTGTAGCTCTCACACAGTCTCCATGCCCTCCTGTTCCACAGGCTCAGGGTGTGTACAAAGTAAGCACCTTGGCTTCCTGCTGAATCACTCAGCCAAACCTCTAGACTCCCCAATTTGACACACTGTATCAACCATAACAAGTGCATAAGGGATCAGGTTTTGGGTCGTGTTGATTTTGAGATAGAATTTCAGTTGGTCTGGATAAGTGTTGAGATAACAAACTATTGGTTAATAATTATGCAGTCCAAACATCTCACTTCAGAGAATAAAGAGGTGGTGGTTAACAACATGGCTCATGAGTTAGATTCTCTGGGTTTATATCCGGGCCTACAACTTAACAACTTTCGTGTGTGTGTGTGTGTGTGTGTGTGTGTGCGTGTGTGTGTGACCTTGGATAAATATTTAGCCCTTTCTCTGCCCTGTTATTATAAAGTAAGACTAATGAGAAAGTTAGAGAAAGACAACATAGGAGACTCATTTCATACAATGCTTGACACAGAAAATATAATTAGAAGAATAAGTGAAAAAATTAATAATTTTGTTTTGGTTTGGGGTGTATTTGTTTTGTTTCTTTTGTTCTGGTGCTTGAGTTCAGTCCCATATGGTGTAGTGTAAGACTCCTCACTTTTACCAAATAGAGTATGTATATATGTGTTTGTGGGCAAGTGTGCATATTCACTATATCATAACTATTTCGATAAAAATATATATCATTACTTCAAAGTTATGTAATTAATTGAATGTGTACATAGTTATGTAGCTATTGTATCAACTCACTTCTTTACATATTGCACTTCAACTTGGACTTTATGTAAAAAAGTACAAGAATGAGTGATGTGAGATGAGCCCTCCTCTACCTCAGGAGGCAGTTATGAATGGGACACTGTGCAAGCTTTCTGATGGAGGCTCAAATCTTAGGGCTGCTCAAAACTCAGAGAAGCTTCAGGAAAGTTTTGTTTTCAAGAAAACACAAGTACAGAACAAACTCTGCTGTCACTATAGCTGCTTCAGACTCAACAGCCACTCAGGCCCTGGGCTCAAAAAGACTTTTTTTTTCAAAGAGACTTTTAACAAGTTAATGATAATAGCAGATTTTCAAAGTAAGAGTAGACTAGTAGGAAGAGAAAGTCCTCCCAGACAAAGACAGTAATTTCTGCACGGGTCATACAATGAGCCAGAGTATGGTGGGAAGAAACATTGTAAGAAGGCCATTGTTGAAGCATAAACCGCAAAAGGTCATCCATCCTCAGATAGGGTAGATCAGGTAGACAAAGAGATAGTTACAAGACTTTGCCAGACCTGGTGGACATGCTAAGAAGATTTGTGTTGGCCAGAAGGGGATTTGCATGGATTAAGAAGGCATTGATAAGACCAGATTTTAAAACATCATGTTAGCTTTCATAACCAAAGACCTGGAGAAGACAGAGTTGACACTGAGAAGTTAGGAGACTGAAGGTAGTTTAAGAACATAATGGGAGAGTAAATTTTAAAAAGGTGGTGTAGAACCAGTAGAAAGCATTAAAGGGTATTAATGAGGAAAATAGGAAGGTAAGTCTGTCATTTTAGAAACACCTATAAAAAACTTGAAAATGCCTAGTCCATAATAAAATCAGTTAAAAACCTCAGTACAAAAAGAAAATTATAAAAGTGTGCATTAATGCTAAGATGCAGAAGAAGACTGGAATTAAGCAATGCTTAAAAATGCTAATACTTTTATTGCTAAGTTTTGAATGGCCTCCAGGATTCAGCAGCCTCAATAAAGGAAGAGGAAAAAGAGATTCGTAGGGTAGGTGAGAGGCGTATGATTTGCCTCGTGGCTTAGCGGATATAGTCGATATATTTTACAGTTCAGTAGCCTGATGTAAGTCTTCCTTTAATAGCCCCACTTTCTTGCTAAAAAAATTTCAGGGTGACAATTGTTTGTATTATATATCACAAATAATATCACTCAAGTATAAGTTCCCAAATATTTTCATAAAAGGGAATTGTGTTCTGGTCAAGAGGTTGTTATTTAGTGTTTAAAAACCAGAACTCAAATGTCACATTTAGTCAACTATAACTGATGTGTGATTGTACTGTCTGAATGAAATCTCTCCTGTGAGAAGACAGTGCCTGAGTCTGTAAACCAAATTGAACCAAGAGAGTATCACTGACTATCACAAGGTTTAGCCATCTGAGACCTGAAGCTCAGGAATCAAATCTGATGAACTGAAGCACACTGGGAGTCAATAGGTCAATGTAGTGTTGCACTGTTTGCTGTAATGGCACTAAGCAATCACACGGATGGTTTGGCAGAGAAATGTACATGTGAATCACTCTTGTAGAATCATCCTGAATTTGTTTTGTTTGAACTTTCTAAAAGCCAGAAGAGACACCAGGTAATGCCTCTAAAGGAGAGACTGAGACTTCCAAGTAGACAACACCCCGTTCCTGTCTTCACTGCGGAAAGCCAGATGGCAGTTAGCCTGGAAATGTCTCAGGGATGTAGCACCCGCCTAGGTTTGACGCGATACATGTGCCATTTAAGAGAGAACAGATGCTGAAGCTATGCTAGATAAGTTCGGTTTTCCATCTAAAGTGTTTCCTGGCTTCATGATTTTGAGAGAGTGAGCCAAGTCCCATTTTCATTTCTGAAATAATATTAATAATGACTGATTTTTAGCATAATGTAAGGATTTAATAAGCCAATACACAAATGCATATGGAAAACCAATAAGAATATAGGTGATCATTATGAGTTTTTTTAATTAGAACACGTTTGCCATACATAATAATTACATTCAGCATAGGGAGTTGATATAGGTACAGAACACATCTTTTAAATTTTATTTTGCATTCGTTTTTAAATTTTATTTTGCATTCGTTTTTAAATTTTAGTGCGTATTTATAGGACATAATGTTTACATACCTTGTGGGGAATTGGTACATATACAGAGCACATAATAATTATTTTATCATCACCTTCCCCTTCCACCTCCATATCTTGATCCTCTTTGCATTTGAGAAAGAGCTATGTCTCTTCTTCCTATTATTGATATTTATTTGATCATTTATAATTTGGGTTTCTTGCATAAGAGAAACAATGCAATATTTAAGCTTGTGTGTCTGATTTATTTCACTTTAAATTGTAGTTTAAAGATGTACACATTTTTCTACAAATGACTCAAGTTTATCTTTTTTATGGCACAATAGTATTCACATCTTAATTCTTTTTTAATGCCCATCCCTCTCTTCTCGTTCCCCCCATCGCTTGATCATCCTCTTCCATCATCTTGTTACGAGTAGCTTAAGATCTTAACATATATAAAATTCCCTTGGCTCCCTTTCCCAGCAATTCTAACTCACAGGTTTAAAACAGTACTCAGAAACTACGTCTCATAGCATCCTCAATGAATAAAGCAGTCCAGACATAGACTGACGACTTTGAGAGAGTCATATTAACACAGAGGTAGTTATCCTAGAACACAGAACAGCACTCCTGGAACAACTACAAAGATAGGACTCGAATTCCACTTCAGGCACACTACCAGAAAGGGATCACATTCCCCAGCTTGGTCCATAACCTGAACAGGAAAGGAAGGTACACTTATCAGGGGCCAGAACAGAGTTTCCCTCAGCGAGCCAAACATCATTGACTTTGAAAACCATGTACTGCAAAGTTACTCAGGTTTAAAACAAAATCATAAGCAGTTTCCATATAAACAAGTATATTTAATGTAAGAAGGATTAAGGCTCATTTAAGCTCAGTGGGTGAGCTTTCAGGAAGACATAAATGAAATACCCTAGTGTGAAGATGTATTTTTGTATTTAAATTCATCATTTTGTGTTCTGTGTCCTGCTTTGCTACCATATAATTTCCAAAATGTAAAGTGAGACTCTTCTCATTACTCTATCCCCTACCATTTCTTTTTCTCATTTTGGCACCAAAAGCCCCTATTAAGAATAATGATCCAGTCCTTTCTGTACAGGGCCCACATTTTACACAATTGTCAAACATAGCAGTAAGCACAATGACAGCCTACTTGAATTCCAGAACTGTTCATCTGCCCAGGCAGCTCTGCGGTTCTGTGCATTCACCTGGGCAGACAACTTCCCAGTCCAGCCACATTTACTGAGTGAACCAGCCGCTCTCATTCATGGGCATTTCCAATTCATCTTGTTCTTTAAGACATGCGAATATATTAAATCACTTAGTTCTGAGTGGCAGTAAATCACAGCTCTGCACACTTCAGTTCCACAGAAGCCACTGACAAGAAAACCTTATAAAAGAAGATGACTTGATAAAATAATCTTGTTCCAGATATGATTTGGGGGGAGCCAGAGGCCATCCAGGAGAGGAAAGGAGGAGAGGAAGATTTGACCGTGCATTAAAAAGCAACAATGGAAAGGGGAAAAAAAGAAGAAGAAGAAAAGTAACATGCTAGGAAATGTCTTTTAAAATAGTTTTGGCATAAGAGAGAATAAGAAAAGATTTCTTCCAAGTCATAATCCTTTGGGGGAAAACTAACCTGGTCTTTGTAAATAAGAATGTAGGAGGTAGGAAAGAAATTGTTTAAAAAAGTATTAATCATCACTTTCAAATTCCATTGCACTTTCAAAAGCTCCAAAAAATAGCCCCAAACATCTCTCTATATTTAGGACATTTTCAGCCCCAGAGAGAAATCAAGGAAGGGGTAATCAGCACTTTTAAGATTAAGTTCTAAGTACCCTCAGACAATCAGAAAATAGAACTTTCTTCTCTTTTAAAGTTTTATGCAATGTGGGACCTTACTGAGTACAATCAGGTAAAGAATGTAAAAGAAAAGACCTGATTCTGAGCCGAGACCAAATTTCAAGGGTGGGGAGGAACAGCAGGACCACAAAAACCAAGAGAAAGAAAATCACCAGCCTATAATTCTTCACACTTTTGGGACAATCTAATTCACCATATCCACAGTCTTTGTAGCTGGAAGATGTTTCCTCGAGGCAAGAAAATGAATAAATAGCTTGTTTCCATTTTTAGCCTTTTAAAATTTTACTTTTAAATGAGAACTGCATATATTTATAAGGTAAAATGTGACATATCTCATGGTGATGTCATTTATACGTAGGATGGTGTGTTTTAAGAACATATTGGTGAAGAGATTCCCTAGGTTTCATTGTAGTTTTTGTAATGTGTACTCTGCTAAACTCTGTCTTCACGTGTCTTCCCCAGCACATTTGTTGCTTACAATAAGGTTCATCTGTTTTCTCACTTGAGTAATAAGCCTTTGATGTGCCTTTTTGTGCCCTATTTCCCTACCATTAATAGCACTGTAGGAATAAATGGCCCAGTCTGGGTGTATCTCATGCCCAGTCATAAGAAATGAATGTTTTACATCTGAAGACTTGGGTTCTTACACATCCAACATTTCAGGTTTAGCAGTAAGAACTTTGACATCAAGATGGTCCTAGATTTGTGTGTCAGACATGCTGAGGAAGCCAAGTCATTGTATAGCCACTTTCTCCGGATCCACCTCATCCCATCTATGCAGCATAGTGGGCTACTGTTTCCATGCTTTCCTAGTCCAAAAATCCTTGTGTAAGACTAAGTTTTTGTAATAACTATTCACCAGTTTAAACCATAGCACTCCCCACAATCTATAATAACCAGTGTCCCCTCCTGCACTTTCACCAAAAATAAATCCATCTGGGGGTCAGTCATGTCCCACCACTCATTCAATGAGGTATCTGGCTTCATATCTCTGCACCACTGAATGTGTTTTCTCTCTGCATATGAGTCTAACATTAGCACATCCTTCAAAACTCAACTCAAGCATCACATCCTCTGGAAGCTTTCCCACATCCCTCCTTCTCTGAATGACTCTCACCTCTGTGTCCCAAATATCTGCTGTTTCTAGACCTATACTACTCTTCCACTGTTTGTTTCCTGGACTGTCTCCCTTAAGCAATTTGACTGCTTGATTTATTAGCATGTTACCACTTTAGAAATTCTTTGTATATCTGCTTCCAGGGTAAATATTCAGTATATTATATTTAATTCATGGAACTCAGAGAGACGAATGGTTTTATCTACTTTTCAAGAGTGAAAGCAGTCTCCAGGAGCAAAAGAAAATTATTTCCCTAAGCAGTGCAAATTGTAAATGGTGGGGCAGAGATTACTGCGTTCCCGGTCTGGGTTTTCTCCAGTTTGTAGTATTGGTCATCAAAACACATACCCCTTGTTTGGTACTAAATCAATATTTACTAGGCAAAATGAGTATTTAAATGAATAAATAGGTGCATGTTATACCAATCTTCATAGTACTTCAGCGGGTGACACACTGGGCATGGAGCTCATAGTATTTCTTTCTTTAAAATTCTGCTGTGATTCTGGATTAAACTGAACACCTCATCCAAAATTTAGCTGCTCAGTTCTCTGAATGACTAACAGACACTTTAACAGACAATTCCAATATATATCTTGATCCCCTTTTTCTGATAATGGACCCTTGGAAGACATGTTTAATAGCAATGTAGCACGCACCTTTGATGCAATTGATTAAATTAGGAAATATACTTGATCCAATTCACAGGATCACATTCTGTATCGTAAGATTTAGAACTGAGCTGTTCAATTGATTAGAGAATGTTATACGTTGCTTCATTTGCTACTTAAGGACTTTTAACTATGGTAATTCTTTATCTCCAGATACCTCCTTTAATCCTCTTCTTCAGTCACACAGACCTCAAATACCTGTGCCTACAACATCACCAAGGCCACCATCCCTCCTCTGATCAGAAACCTGGCTTTTCCAATATGGGTTTTTCAAATAACTACTTACACATCAACTCGAACTAACCCTCTAGTCCATTGGTATCTCAACTTTCTCCCAATCCAGAAGCATCTCAGGTATATTTACCTACAATTCACTTCATTTTAAACCTCATGACCTTTCACTTGGTTGCCACTTTGGAGCTTTCAATCCAAATCACTTCCTCACCAGGCCTGCATGAAGGACTATCTGAAAACTAGACACCACCAACTTGGCTGAATAGCATTGTTATACCTGTTCCAGGCTCACACTTAGGCAGCTGCGCAAGGATAAAATATTCTAGAAATTCGTGGTCACAGAATTTCAGTGCAGCTCTTTCTGTACCTGTCTGACGTCTGTCACATCACAATAACTATCTTAAAACTTTTCACTTCCCAAATGTTTTATCAATTTCATCAACCTCCTCGTATTTACATTTTTATGTAATAATAACAATAGTAGCTAAATTTTTTCAGGGCTTCTATATCAAACATTTCTCTAAGTGTTTTCTTCTAATCAATCAATGAATACATAGGGCAAATACTACTACTAGTTATATTTTACAAATAAATAAACTAAGTTCTAAAGGATGAGGAAGTATCTCAATATTACCCGTGTAGAAAAAGGCAGAGCCAGGGTTCAAACCAAGTGGTCTGGATCTTACAAGTTTCTTGTTTCAGCTTCATATAAAAACTCAGAAGCACCATTTACTAGTAACCCTTTCATTGTCTCATCAACAAACCCAAGTGTAAGGATGCACCTTATCACTCCTCCTCTCCTCCCTGCCTCCAGTTAGAACAAGCCCCACCCATTCCCCTCTCAGCATCTTCTCTAGCTCCTCAACCTTCTCTTTTCTGTGTGTAAACCCTTACACTGTAATCTCTGGGGATGTCCCTGTTTCAGATTCCCAAAATTTTATTTATTATTACTATTGTGTACATAGGGATCAAAGGCTATTGCTTTGTCCTGACTTTTTTATTAGTTTCACTTTTGGTTCCTGTTTTTTAAGGCTCCCAAAATATCCTTCATGTCTCAAGCAGCACTAATAAAGATCAAAAATTTTAAAAAAACACTAGTTATAGTATTTTGAAAACTCACTGCCTTTGTTACTTCTGTGTCATCCATGATCCTTTCATCTCTTATTATTTTTTCATGACTGTGATGTCTAAACTCTTTCATTTTCTCTTTGGGTGTAGATTCCCTCTTAAAGTACTGAAGAACCACTGGCAAGGATGACCCTGGTTAGGGCAAAAAATTACCAAGCTGTGCTATATGAGATGACCTAAACTTTGTGTTTGGGGACCAAAATACTAAGTGTGATTGAAAAATACAATGAATGTTTAGGTTTCTTCCCATGTACACCTATAAGAGAACATTACCATTGACTCCCACTCAAAATACTACTCTTCACTTTGAATGTGGTCATCTCCTCCTTCTTGCCACTTTTTGAAGCAGTTCTCAAAGTCTTCCTTCATGGCTGCTGTTAGTTGCACTCCCAGGGCTGCCTTGATGTCTTGAATTGGTTCAAAATCATCACCCTTCATGGTCCTTTTGACTTTGAGGTAGGGATACAAGCAATAGTGTAGATGTGATTAATAAGGTGGATGAAGTCATACCATGATGTTTCTAACTAGCCTGACTTTCTGTTAGATGGCACTTGGCAGCAGTATCCACAGTATTTTATTTTTTTAGTCACAATTTGTAAAGACACTCACAAAAGAGCACTTCCAGAACTGTTTCAGAAAGTGGCAAGAATGGTAGGATAAGTGCATTTGAAGTGAGGGACGGTATTTTCAGGAGGATTAATGGATAAGCCTAATGTAATAAACTCTTTCCAAATTAAACATTTATATTTTGGTTATCCCTGTACATCTGGATTGCTTCAAGTTTGAGAGTTATTATGGTTGAGTTAGAGCGACTCACAAATGTCTATTTTAAAACCTAACCCTCAGCATTTCCAAAGGTGATTATATTTGGAAACAGGACTATCACAGATGTTACTAGTTAGATAATTCATGGTGAAGAAGGGTAATTCTGTAATCCAATATGACTGATAATCCTTGTAAAAATGGGAAATGTAGTAGTTATTCATACAAGGAGAACACTATTTACAAAAGAAGGCAAGGATACTTGTATTAGCCAAGGTACACCAAATCTCAGTCAAATCACCAGACCTTAAGGAAAAGGCAAGAATCAAATTTTCCCCCAAAGCTCTCAGAAGGAACCAATCCTGCTGACACCTTGATCTCAGATCTCTAGGCTCCAAAACTGTGAGACAATAAACATCTATTATTCACACCACTCAGTTTGTGTTATACTGTCATGGCATCCTTAGCAAGCTAACGCGCTACCTCTGAATGCCTTCAAGAAGAGTTTTTCCTGGTCTCTGCCATTTAAAAACAGGGGAAGGAAAATCCACATGGATGCTCACTCTTTAGTATGTAAACTTTCAATCCAATTCTTTTATTTTTTAATCCAGCCCTTCACCACACACACAAACTCTCTCTCTCTCTCTCTCTCTCCCCACCCCACTCTCCCTGCTGTGTCATGTGGCCTGAACATTTCTGATTTAATTTCTTTAATGAAATATTGTTCTATATTATTGTATACAAGGACAGCCTACCTGGCTATGCTGACTGGAAAGTGAAACAGCAAACACAAGCTCTCTGAACACAAATCTTTAAGAACTTTGCCCTCTACTTCCTGTACCTATAGTTTATCCTCCATAGTACATAATGCCTCTAACACCTAAGCTTTTTGAGGATCCTGAGGTATGGAAAATTTCAACAAAGTTAATACCCTGTTCTGCAATAACCTAGTTTCTAAATTTATATGCTCTATAAATCACTTACCCCTTCTCCATCTGCTTTCTGCCTTCCAAAACCTTGTATTTAGTATATTCAGAATACAATAAATAGTATTCGTGTTATCACCAGCGGGGAGGTATAGCTCTCTTAATCCCTTTGTTCTCATCTTGGTTGATTCTCTTCTATTGAGAATGAAGACAAGCAGTTACAAATAATTTATCTTCTCTAAACAAAACCATGTCAGCACTTAAATATGCTTACCAATTTGTATTTCTTCACATACCACTTCTTCCTTAGTGTCACGGTTGATATATTGTGTCAACTTGGGGAGTCTAGAGGTTTGGCTAAGTGACTCAGCAGTTCTGCATCCTGGGGTGAAAAGGACATGCCCTGACCCTTCTGGGACGTTGTTCATTGTGTCAGTTTGAGAGGTTTAGAAGGTTAACTACGTGATTCAGCAGGGAGCCAGGTTGCTTGCTTTGTATTCATCCTGAGCCTGTGCAAGAAGAGGGCATGGAGACTATGTGAGTGCTACGCGCCCCCTCAGTGGGGGTAGCCTGCTTACAACATGAGGGAGGGAAAGAGGCTGGCTCTTCTGTGCCAGTCCTCTCTTTTGCTCTTGTCGCTTTGCTGTTCTACCGCCATGAACTGTTGACCTCTGCCATGTGCCACTCTGCCTTAGAGCCAGCCCAGTACGGACTGAAGCCTCTACAAACTATAAGGTAAATAAACCTTTCCTTCCTTCATTTTGGGCATTGGGTCTTCTGTCTCAGCAACGAGAGGAAAGTAACCAAGACACTTAGCTTCCATTCCGTCAGCTGTCTACTCCTTAAAGGTTTGAAGACTACTGAACATTTCTATATCACTACCTCCTCCTCAACAGTCAAAACTCTTATATCTGGATTTAACCCCTTCACCAACTCCACTGAGGATAGCCAGATCATGTCCCCTCAGGCTTCAGTGTCATTAAATCCCACAGACACTCCAGTTGAGCTCTTATTAGCACCAGCTCCATGACCATCCTTTGTTCCTTGTCACACTGTATCACTGACTCCTGTGACACTCCATTCTTCTGATGGCCTCCTGACACCAAAGTGGTATCTTTTCAGATTCGTCTGCTCACTGAGCCTCTTCTACCTGCTCTGAAAATGCTCTGCTTGCTCAGAGATCTCACTGAGGCGCATTTCCAAGCCTACTTCCTGTGTCATCCACTTCACTCCCATGGCTCTGCATTCTTCCCCTTCTCTCATGACTTAGATGTCTTTCTCTTAGTTCAGTTACCTATCAAACATCCCACTGGAAACTTCTTATAGGCATTCCCAACTAAATATGCAAGTAATACAAGAAAAGCTAGCATATCTGGACCACAGATGAGGAACAGAAAAGCAGATATGGGCAAAGGAAGTTGCACAGGAATAGACACAGGTGCAGAGGAACTCAAGAATGCCTGTTGTTGATGAAAGCAAGGAACAGTGCCTCAAAAGGGTGAGTTCATTTTATTAATCTCTGGTACAATAAGAATTGACAGAAAGATACATTACACAAGACAACGTTTGAAGGAAGAATGAGAGGTCAGAGAACCTATGATTATGCTAATGTAAAGACATTAGTGGCAGTCTTGGACAGCATGGAGGTTAAACGACAGTGCATCACAGTGGAATGGCAGACTGGGACACTTCCTCTTTCTATCTTCACACAGTTTTTCTTATGTTTGTCTTGATGATTGATTAATAATTATTATGTTATGTATGTATAAAACTTTTACAGTTTCCAGTCCCTAGTTCATTTTGATTAGTCATCATTCAAGCTACAAGTACCCAGGGACTACAGAAAGAACTGAAATTTGACTATACAGTCTTTACTCCACCACTGAGCTTCAGCTTCATCGCCACAGCTCATAATGAAAGTTGAAAGGTGCAGATAGGAAAGTCAGAGGAGGATGTGTGTTCTATGCTGCCCTCTACATGAAAGGTGAGGATAGGAAAGTCAAGGGAGGTTGTGTGTTATATGCTGCCCTCTACATGAAAGGTGAGGATAGGAAAGTCAAGGGAGGTTGTGTGTTCTATGCTGCCCTCTACATGAAAGGTGAGGATAGGAAAGTCAAGGGAGGATGTGTGTTCTATGCTGCCCCCTACATGAAAGGTGCAGATAGGAAAGTCAGAGCAGGATGTGTGTTCTATGATACTCACAAAACTGTTTATGTTCCCCTTGAGGATTCTCATTTTCCCTCATCAATGAGATACTGCAAACTTTCCACAAAAATATGCCTGCCTGGTACAAATACAGCTGTCCCATGAATACTGCTGTAAGACTTGTTTGTTCCAACCAGTTCTACTTTTTCTCCAAGGACTTGGTCCCTTCCCTAAGCATCCCATCCTGCTACATTCCTCAGGTCAGTCAACAGGTTCAGCTCTATTACAGTCCTCTCATGACTGCTCAGGCTAGTAAAGTTATTTCAGCAAATTCACACAGTTACTTGAGATACTAACTCATTACAAAATACTTACCTGAGAATAATGCCTCCCACTGTGCCCACACCACCACCTATGCAAGCCATGATTATCTTTCATCTAGGTGACTCCAACAGGCTCATAGTTGCCCCCACGCAATTTATTATTAATTTCCACACAACAGTTCAAGTATTACCTTTACAACATGGATTTGACTCTATCATTCTGTAGCTCCGAAACTACAGTGGTTTTCATTTTAGAGTAAAATTCAAAGATTGATAGTTCCTCATAAAGTTCTATTCAGACCTCTATTCATCTAACTGGTTGCTTACACTATCTGAAAATAATTCCCCTCCCCAACCTGCCCCTGCTCCTAAGGCCTTCTCTGTAGATACACCAAGTATACAGCCATGCTAAGGCCTTCACATCACTCTTCTCTCTGCCTGGACATCCCTGTCCCCAAAATTTATCTAGCCATGTCTTTCTCTTTTTAAGATCTCCACTGTAGTCACCTTTACAGCTTGCTTAGTCACTCAATTTTGAATTGTAAATCCTGTCTTCTTAAATTTCTCAACTTCTTATTTATTTTATCTTCCTCCATAATTTCTTCACACTCTCTGACAGAATTTCTGTTTTACTTGTTTGTTGTCTGTCTCCTGAGCCCTTTCCCAATGTACAAACACCCGGACACACACACAAACATCCAGACACACGCACACACAGACACACACATCCAGTCATGCATGTACACACACACCATGGCAAGCCACAAGGACCGTGATCTGTATCTTAGTTTGTCCCCTGCTCTATCACTAGTGAACAGAAAACTATCTGGATACTACTACATATTGGATCTTCAACAAATGTTTGTTTAATCAGCAATGAAAATTTTGTGGCTTATAACAGAACTCTAAACTGTTTCCCATTTGTATTATTGCTATTGTTTTGTCACCTTTATTATTAATACTATGTCTATTTTCATTAAACAGGGTAAGAACTCTATTCTTCTGATGTCTCCTCTCAGGGATTTTCCTACTTATCCTAAAATACTGGGGCTAAGAAGATAGAGAATGACTTATAATGACAAAATAAATAAATAACCCTGAAAGCACTCCAGTGCCAGAGCTAATAATTTTTCATCAAATGTACACTGAAAATACAAAAGAGGAAGCATAACTGCAAAATATGTTCCATGTTGTCCCACATTATCTCCCAAGGTAGCATGGAGGCCACTGGTGCAAATAATGGATCAGATGTTGTTATCAAAGCGTAACATGCTTCAAGGCACACGAATGCATGCTTGCTAAGAGAACTTCAGGAAGGCATTTCTTAAATGGTCAGAGGCTGGCTGGAAGAAAGTTTCTAACTTCTCTTTTTAAAAAGAAAAAATGAAGTTTTTTTTTTTCCTGACAGGACTGGAAGACACAAGCTACCCGTGCCCCAGATACTTAAAAATCAAATACTCAATGTAGCTTCTCCCTAATTTTAAAGATTTTAAGACCATTTCAGTGAATATGGTCATGTCACAGTTTCCCCAAAAGGCAATTTCTGCCTGCTAAAAGAAATATTATTATCCACATACCTCCCACACTTACGGGGTTATGGGGGACAGCAGACAATGGCTAACCACCTGTCAGTGATACCGTACGCCCAGCAAATGGAGCCCTCAACATTATCCTCGGGCACTCAGTGCTGTCTTTCACAAGTTGAAGGAGTTTTAAAAGGTATTCAGTCCCCATGAGCCTTCATTTTCTCCACTCATGCAATGGCTATTGTTGCATCATACAGCTTCTGTGAGGATTAAAAAGATGATTTATGTAAATTTTCTGGCACAGAGCCTAGAAATTAACAGGTGCTCGATAAATGTCAATTTCCATTCAGTTCCTCCAGATATTCTAAACCAATGAACTCAGGCTCTGACTAGTTCATCCGGTCCCCAATTCCATGCTCAGCATATTACCCCTCACTGATAATAGAAAACATTTTTATGGAACCAACAGTCTGTGCCCAAAATAGTGATATAAATGGCAGTAATATGGATTCTCAAGTGCACCCTGGAAGAGAAAATTTTAAGTAAAAAGCTATAAGTAGCTACTCACCAGAAAAAATAGACTTTCCCTACTTATAGGTGTAAATGGGCTTTATAAATAATGCTAAGAGATTATTAGGCAAGATGCAGTAAACAATTTGTTTTGCTGCTTTTCTCCCATTGGCTTTTGGGGGGGGAAACTTTGCATGATAAAAATTAGCCTTTCCCACTCTCCTACTGTGCATTGAGAGTAAAGTGAATGCTTTCTTTGGGCTGGAAATATGGAGCATACAGCACACACTAAACCAAGGAATTCATTCCACCCATGTGCTCACCCTGGAGGTCTCCAAGACGATGCCTTCCTCACTTCTTGTCGGTCAAGACCAATGAGACCTAATTAGAGAAACAGCTTTAAGATCTCAGGTAAGATGTATCTCTTCTGCTACAATGAGAATTCAAAAAATGGAGATGCTGGAAGAATGCCTGAAATTATGAGTGGCTATCATGGAAGAATCTAAGAAGGGAAACATTCCAGAGAAGAACTAAATATGCAACAGTCTGGAAACATTCACAGGTGAACTGAGCCTTGGTGTTAAACTGCTAACAGAACTTTTCTTGGATTCATTTGTTTTCTCTCTAACTTTCCCATTGCCTCTATTTATCCTTCCTCCTGGGATCCCCTCTAAGAATGAATTATACTAAACCCCATCCTGGACTTTGCTTCTGGGTGATCCCAACTTAAACTAGTCTGTGCCTGAGTTTCCTTAGGATTCTGGCAGCAGATCACTTACTGGTCCATTGACAGTGAGGCCTCCACTGTTCATATGCCTGATGAAATGTGAGAATCAAGGTATTATCAATCCAACCTGCGGTACACTGATATGAGATATAAAAAGAAGGCAGTACACAGGCTTTTTATAACACTGTGGCTTTTGAATGTCATGAGAACATCAAGAATTACAATCTTTATGGAGTTTGAAGGCAGTTCTTATTATTCAACATGTCCCTACAAGACAAAAACAAGTGAAATATCAAAAGTGACCCTCATGTCCTGCAGGCAGAAGAAGAATGTGCTGAAAACTGGGCTGAAGATTTGATTGTAAGGGTTGTGTCACAAAAGAAACAGGGCCCATATCCCTGGTAGAAACTTACAGGGAAGAGGGGCTCCAGGAAATTCTTAAACATAGGAGGTCCCAATTAAAAAGCAGATAAATTTCACTTGAAGAAGGACCCAAATTTTCATAGGAAGTACTTAGTAATTCTTCCAGTTCTTTCCCAGTGACCTAAAAGTATTAATCTAAGTAACTACAAGAGAGACCAGACGATAATTTAAGTCTTTTGAAAGGTATCAGATAATGAATAACAGCTTAGCTGTTGTCATAAAATACCATCAGAGTCCTCATTTAAAGTGAAGTACATAGAGTTCAGTCAGTTATTGGAGCCCTGGCCTATGTCCATTTCACAACTGTGATCACATACCTACTCTGGGATTCTGAGATAAGAGATTCACTTAAAACCTAACAGAATGCTTCCTAGGTTGTAGAGCAAAGGCGTCAGAGCAATCATCCTCCACAAGTTATAAGTAAGAAGCGACACCACGTCCCAGGTTGATCCCAAAGACTTAAATGATAAAAGCGTGTGGGGAGGAGGGTCTGTGCTGGCATGGTTCAGTTGTTCCTTGGAGCCTTTGGGATAGTGGTGAAGCCCACTTCTGGGTATATCTGTGTGTGTCTTGACAGCAGGACGTTGGGTAGTAGATCTGGTCCCTTGTCCCTTCCTCCGTGGTGCTTCTCTCTATACTGGGCCATGAATTAAGTAGCTTCATTCCCTAATTCCCTTCCTCTGCCATGTCCTTGCCTTGGAGCCTAATGACCATGTACACAATCCCCTGAAAGTATGAACTGAATCAAGTCTCTCCTTAAAGCTGTAGCTGTTGAGTATTGTGTATCAGCAACAACAAGAAAGCTGAATAATCCAGTCTCTTAGCCATATCTTTTAAGTTCACCACCACATTCCTAGCAAATACACATTTGGCAGTTGAAATGCTTTCAGATCTAAAAGAAAATTATTCATTGAGAATATTTTGGCACTTACTTCATGACTGTTAATCCTCCTGTTCACTCTCACAATATAACCCGAAGGACCTTGACCAATTGGAACATTTATCACCTTGATATTCTTTGTGGTTTGATAATCACATCAAGCCAATTGTAATGATGATAAAGACCCTAAATACACCGAGTGCCCTCGTAAGGCACACGTGGAACAGTGGGTAGGTGATCAGACTCTCAGGGTTAATGTGCCTTTCATCTCAGTGAACTACCTGAGTATTTATAGTTCATGAGTATTCTAGAGCCTCCCCGCACAACTAAGTCATAAACAGCTGGATCCTAGACCTCTGTCTTCCTGCCAATATTTTAGGCAGATAAGTTAGATAGAAATTAATATACAGTCATACAGGGACTGGACTTTCAAAGGAAGTCAGCAGAAAGAAATAAAGACATCAAAATTGCAGCTGGAGGCGCATTTGAAGACAGTCTCAAGATAAAGTCACAATGACTTGCATATTTCCCTATGGGATACACAGAGCTTGAGATTAGATTGTAATTCCTGCCACCCAGTTCTTTAAATCCTGGTGTGCATCATAGTACTGAGGGACCAGAACACCCAGACCTATCTCTTCCCAAAATACTTCTGTTTTAGAAGTCAGGGATAAGCCACAGTTAATGACAGTCACCACATTCCCTTGCTACATGCTCTATTTCCCTATCGGATCAACATTATCTAAGCAGTTATACTTTTAATCCTCTAGGTTGATTTCAGTTTGACCCACATTGTACCCCCTGCATGACTTTGTTGTCCAAATTACTCCTGACAAAGGGTCTCAGCGGCCACACACTTGGGACCCCTCCTGTCACGCAGAAACTATCTCTCAATAAACCTTTCCTACTCTTAAACTCCATTATCTTTTGGAATTCATTCCTCAATTTCAGGAGACATGAAATTAGCACATCTGACATCTAGTAGTTTGGGAATTATATCTCTCCTACCCCAGGGTGGCTTCCAAATTTTAAAGAAAGGCCCAGAATGCTAAGCAAGAAGCCACTGAATGGGCAATCCAAGAAGATGTGAGAATGAAACCAAAGTTCAGTGTAGACCTCAGCAAATTGGAGATGCCAGGAAACTGGAATGTCCTCCATGACAGCAGTGGAGCCAGCTCAAGTGAGAAGCTGCGTGGGCTACAATCAATGAGGCCATACTGGTGGGGCCAGCCAATCCCTTTGGAATTCATATTCTACTACCGTGTGCCCTGAGTGTCAGACATGGAGCTACAGAATGTAATGCTTACCCTTATGAGGTTTGGTCTTACTTTGATCTAATTCTTTTGTATCCTATTTCACCCGTTTGTTTGTTTGTTTGTTTGTGGTACAGGGGATCGAACTCAGGACCTTGCACTTGCCAGGCAGGTGCTTATTCCACTAAGCTATATCCCCAGCCCTCTCCTATTTCACCCTTTGAAATGGGAATGTTTACCCTAGGTCATTGTGGTTTTGGATTAATTAACTTATTTCTAAATTTTTATAGAGGTTCATGGATGAAAGTTTGCCTTGAGTCTCAAAAGAGACCTAGACTTAGAATTTTGAATAATACTGGAACTGTTCAGACATAGAGGTAAAGATTATGGTATTTCCAGTTGTAAACAGGATAGTTGTATTATGTTTGGCAGAATTATGAACTTGCCCTTGTCTTTATTTGGGGAATTAAATCCAGTTCAAAGAGAGGTGCTTAGGTATAAAGTTGACAAGGGATGGATTGTGTCCCTTAACCCTGACACGTCAACTTTACTGGACTAAGAAGCTCTTGTCAGATTAGGCAAACACCCCCTTGGAGTCATAGAGATATGACATTTGGTACAGTGTGGTTGCTAACTTGTTCCTTTCTGGCACTGTTCTACTCTGCCTCTTGACTGCCGTGAACTGAGCAGCCTTTTTCTCCACACCTTCCTCCATGAAGTTCCTGCTGGCCAAACAGACACAAAATTCCTCAAACTGGGGCCAAATTAAACCTCTCATCCTTTAAATTGTAGACTTGGGCATTGCATCGCAGCAACTGGAAAGCTGATTAACCCAGTGACTATGTCACCATTGCCAAAATGTGCCTCTACACCGGAAGAGGAGAGGCAGAGAGGCAGAACAAAACACTTTGCCCTAGTATATGCACTAAGGGTGGTGCATGAATTAAATCTGACCATTTGGGACTAATAATAGTTCATTCAAAGATGAATAGGTATAAGAATTATGTAAAGAATTTCTCTCCTTTCTGCCTTCATTTTTCATACCAATTAGTCCAGTGACATTAATTTTAATGTTTGGTATTTTTCTCACTTCTGTTGAGTCTTCTCTCCTCTTTCTCTTGACCACTTGTACTGATCTTCTTAGAGCTCTGTTATTTATTTTTTTTAGAGCTCTGTTAATGCTGCCTGGATTACTACAAACTTAATACTCTGATCTCTTTATTCCAGCCTCTATTCCTAAGAAAACACGAGTTGTGTTACTTTTCTCCCACTTCACTCCTTCTAGGTTATGGTTGCTATAAGCATAAAATCCAATCTCTCCATCATATAAGACGTGACATAACCTGACACCTGCAACATTCCAGTCTGCAACCCAGCACCAATCCCACAGCTCATCTGGCTGCTCTACCAACTTGAGTATCACCGCCTCTTGGAAAGGTTCTCCAATTTCCCAAGATCAACTAACTTAAGAATTCCCACTCCTATCCTCCACAAACAGTTTTTGCGTAGCTTTATTATGAGGATATAATACCTTATTGCATTTTGACCATTTGAAACTCAGGCCACGAGGAAAGGCATTAATGGATTATTGGACTTTAATTTCTTAATGCTGAGCAAATTATTTGACAACGTGAAGTTTTTAACAATCTCTTATTTTAAAAATAAATAAATCAGACATTATCACAAGTGGAATAAGTTTCAGCTTCCACATAATAGCATTGAGGATCTACAGTAGAAAATTTGCATATTCATTTGCATTCCTAAAAGTCCTATAAAAGTGTTTCACAGGCTCTCACAACTATTTCCCTTCTGGGTAAAGGGGAAGAATAAGGTAGCTTTAGTCTTCTAATGGAATCTGAGCAGGGAAAGGTCATCCATAGAGCAATGTAGTACACTGCTTTGGAGCAAAACCTTGTGGCATATTTTCAATGACTTAGTAATGTATTGTGTGTTGTCAATAATATACAGACTGCAGCCAAGTAGGTTTGCATAAGACTAGAACAGAAGGTCACAGGAGAGTTTATGGTGCTTGTAACTGAACAAAATGAAGTCAATCTTAAATTCAGCTCGTAACTGAACAGCCTAAAGTCAATCTTAAGTTTGAAGAAGGAAATAACCACTGACAGTATCACTTTTCAATATGAGACAGACAAATAAATTGCTTTTATGATTAGAGGCATGTAACAGAAATGTCCAATCTCTGGTTCACTTCCAACAATGACCTCAGCTCTTATATAACCCTAGCCAGCCGTATCGTAAGACAGCATAATACTGACACGTATCTCTTTCTGTGGTTAGTCCAATAAAGATGTCTGTGAGTATACATCTACACAGGAGCTGTATGCTTTTTGTGCCTCTGAGAGAGATTCAGTAGGATATTCCTAAGAATGCAAGGTCTTCTTCCCTTTTCAGGCAAACTTTTCTCTTCATCTTTGTCCCTATCTGTTTCTATATCTGTCTCTGTCTCTCTGTCTCTCTGTTTTTCTCTCTTTATCACTGTCTCTCTCTCTTGGTATCTGTCTTTCTCTCTGCCTCTGCCTCTCTCTCCTCTCTTTCTCCAAAATTCTCAAAGCTCAAATATCAACTCCTTTACGAAGACATTCCAGTTCACCTCACTCAAAATAAGCTACTGAACAGGAAATATGATTTTCTGTTTTGTGCCTCAGTATGTAGAATGGTGGCTGTCACACATATAATATTGTTAAATAGGTGAATCGATTGATTCTAGCTGTATCTTATTCTCATTTCAGAACACCACTTTATGAAGCAGGAAGATCACAAGTTCAACACTAACTTGGGCAACTTAGTGACAACATGTCTGAAAATAAAAAATAATAAAATGTGGGGCTAGGGATGTAGCTCAGTGCTGAGTCTCTAGGTTCAAAGCCCAATACTGAAAAAATACAAATTTAGGAACATATAATCTGTTCAGATAGTCCATGTGATTGTAGCTTCCACATTATTCACAAATGAGTAAAGGAAACATATCTCACCTGCCCTATCTCAGTCATAAACCCTTATGTTCCCCCATCCTTAGTGGGAATTTTTCTATCTGCATGGCCTGGCTTACCATTTTGCAGCATATATTAAATATCACCTTAGTTTTTACATTTTAGGATCTCTTTCTCCTCTTCTCTGCTTACATAGCACCTACCTGTCTGTATTGGTCACCTTTCCTGCTGCTGAAACAAAAATACCTGACATACAGAACTTTAGAAAGGAAATATAACAAGCAAAAAATGGAAAATTGGCTGAGATGTAGCTCTGTGGCACAGCGCCTTCCTGACACATACAAGGTCCTGAGTTCAATTCCTGGTACCAAAATTCAAACAAATAAATAAAACAAAAAAAAGGAATTTTTTTTTTTTTTTGCTCAAGGTTTCAGAGGGTTTAGCCTATATTCAGCAGTTCCATTATTGTTCTGTTTTTGTGGGTCTGCAGTGAAGCAAAGACTCAGGGTGGAAGAATATGGGGCAAAAAAATTTCCCATTTCATGGCAGCAAAGAAGAAGAGCACATGGAAAAAGTACCATGGAGAGCTACAACCCCCAAAGTCACAGCCCTGTGACCTGCCTGCTCCCTCCTCCCTCTTTAATATGTAACATCATATTAAACCTTGAACATCAGTGTACTGCTGATCAATACTGTGCTCAAGTAGCCCAATCACCATTTCAGTAGTTTGTTAATCAATCAAGTTGACAAAGTGCCACACCATTTTCAACATGCAGCTCATGAGTCTCTTGCAAATGGGAACAGAACAAAGAAATCTGGGGTCAGAGGAACAAAAGGGGACACAAAAAATTTAAGATGTGTCTTGTACACGCGTCAACTACTCACGAGGAATGCAATCATATGACACAATCATGAATTTTAGCAACAGAAGTATTAATGAAAATAGGAAAGGGGCTAGAGAGAGACAGAGGAAAGCGGGTGGGAACGGAAGGAGAACAAAGGGAAAGAAGTTATGTTCAGTACTTCCAACAATGGATATAAAGATAGTGCATTGCAAACATGTACTAATAAAAAACATGCAGTTTACATGTCTTTTCCTCCATGTAGCTTTCCCCGAAACATGATCATAACCTTTTTTTTCAATGTTTGCGGCCATAACAATGCCTATATTTGACCTGAAGTTAACCTTTTATTTATCTCTACATCTCCGGAATTTTTATTCTGAACAATACCCAGCATTTGCAAATCCTTTCCTGTATTGATTTTCAGTTATTTTACTCATCTCTCATGTCCACTGAAAGATACAAAGTATTCTGATGTGTTTTCTTGTCATAGTATTTAGTGCATATTCATACTTATATTGCATCTATACCACTGCATCAAGAAACTGATTAGTTTTCTAAAAATAAGATAAATATGAGGTGCTGAATTACAAAGAAGATATTAGAATCAAAGCAAATTACTCACATCTTATTAGTATAGAATAAAAATTTTTCAATAAAATTATGCCTTTGATTACTTGACCAAAATATTCTATTTTTGAGGCTCACAATAATTTTGTGTTTATAATTAATGTCAACACCCTAAATTTAGAGCAAATATTTGCAATATAAGTATAAAAGAATTTTATATGTAAGGACATGGAAAAATTTTAAATCTGTCTATAAAAATGAGACAGATAAGATTACAAGTAAGTATTCACAATACATATGAGCAAGGAAATGTAACTGCACCTCTCGGTTCCTACAACAATTGACAATATGTTCTTATCTTGATGTCTCACATCTAATTGCCTTAGTGAAAACCTAGGACTATATTAAGATTTGTAATACTTAAAACCATATGGCCCACTGTACTAATTTATAGAGAGGTAACAATACAATTTATTTTCAGAGGCTTGATAGTATGTTTTGAAAAGAAAATGGAAAGCTCAAGAAAATCTGATTTAAGTATACAGAATTAGGACTCTCTAATCAAATCACTTATAAAGCTCTATTTTATTGAATAAAAGAATTAAGCTCAGTTTCTCAGTTGTTTCCCTATATTGAAATGTTTGCTATTATGTAAATCTTGTAATTCACTTAACTTTTATTTCTCACTAGGTAAGTTTAATAAGATGTAACTTGGAATTTTGTTCCAGTGACAATCCTATATAATTTCTTGCAAATTCAAGGGAAGAAGGGAAATAAATGGCATTTATTTATCACCCACTGTCATACAGAGACTGGGCTTATTACATAACCCTTATTATTGGATGGAATATCTCATCAATAAGCCTGGGTCCAAGTGGACCCAATAAAATAGTCACTTCTGAGCCATTAAACATCATTGAAGACAGGTAAGTAGACACTGGAGGACAAGCACCAGATTCAAATCCCAGTTGTGCCACTGTTTGAATATTTTCTCAGTACCTCTCTAACAAAATGATGATAAGATCAAAACATTTTCCTCATAGGCCTATTAAAATCACACTGTTTTGAAATGTGTAAATCTCTCAGCATAGTGGGTTGGCAAGTAGAAGTGCACTCTTACTATCATCTCACATTGAAATTAATTATGTACAAATTTGGTTATCATTACTCATACCACTTCAGTCACTAAATAGCCTTTCAAGTTTGTCAACATGAAAATGAAATGATAAGTTAGACTCACTGAAACATAAGTCCCCGAGTATTTATTCCTGAAGTTGATACTTCAGAAGCAAATAGATATTTAGAGGTTAATCCAATGACATAATAAATAAATTCTAAGTAGTTTTATTTACCAAATAATCAAATGTTTTGCTAAGTTTTGGACTATAATGATGTGTTAAATTTTAAAAATTCTTAATGTTAGTGTCTGTGGGTTTCTCTAGCACACATTCCCCCACACGGGTTAACTTCAGGCTACAAATGGTTTAACACTGAGTATTTTTATGATGTGACTCTTGTGACTGGATGTAAGCTAGCTGTGCAGACCCATGGAACAATTTTTCCTCTATCCATGAAGAGGATTACAAGACCCCTAATGGAGTCTGCCTAAAACTGCAGAAAGTACCAAATCCTAAATACAGATATACTACATATTGATAATGTCACATTGTCTGTAATTTAGTATTACTTGTACTATTCTTGTGCTACTTTGTAAATGGCTGTTTGTTAATGTTTTCATTCTTTTACTTGTAAAAAGAAACTAAAATAAAAAATAAAAAATACATATATTTTGTGTCTTCCTATACGTACTTATCATGATGTTTATTCTAGAAATTAAATACTTACTTATCATGATGTTTATTCTAGAGATTAAATACAAAACAATAAACAATTTAAAAAATTTATATTATATTTAAGGATAGCTTGAATAGGTGTATTGCTGTTGTCTGTGGCTTATTGAAAGGAACAGTAAATGCTTAAAATTTTCTTTTTTGTGACCCATTTTGCATGACTGAATCTAATAATCAGAATGACTAATCTGAAAACAATAAAATGCAGTAAAAGTACCATTATTGAACTGCTACCGTCTTGTATGGTGAAGCTCTGCATCATTTCCGGTGTTTTTTTTTTTTTTTATTGTTACTGTCTCTGATTGATCAATCTTACATTCTTATGTCTGGTGGACTGAGCGACTTCGTTGAAGGTAACACTATGTAATGTAGCAACCACTGTTAATTCCTATCATTTTGTTTTGAGGTCCTGTAATATTTTTGTTGTTTTTGTGTTGTTTTGTTGTTTGTCTTCATTGTTGTTTTGTTCGTTTTTTTAATTTTTAAACTAAAAAAAATTTTTAAATAGCACCAGTATAACAATGTGCTCTGATGAAAGTTATACAAATGCACAATTTAATATTTCTGGACCATATTTGACCACAGGTAACTGAAAGCACAAACACTGAAATGACACTTAAATAAAGGAGTACTGCATAAGGTTATCATTTGTGTTCATTCCGGCTCTACTCAGAACCCCTCCAGTGATACAGGCCGTATTATCTTGGTCTTGTTCTTTTCCATTTATTGCCTGTTTCCATGCTACCACAGCCTTCTGACTGCCTAGGAATTTACACCATCTCCAGCCATCATGTCACAAGGTTTTAATGTGCTAACCGCCAAGTGAGCCCCAAGCAGCAGGTGTGACATAGAGCTCACCTTGCTACAGTTGCAAGTTGGAGTCAGCCTTCAGAGGTGTTTTGTTTGATCAGTCAGAAGCTTTCTGAAATACCAAATTAATTAGCAGCATGTACAAATTAAGAGATTGCACACAAAAACACAAATTCTCAGTTTGTCTCATGAGCGCTGAAGAGCCAACAGCACTGAGCCCCACCACCTCGCAGTACTGTCTTTCGGGGGCCAGATGGGGGGCTACCTTCTTCCAGTGAAGCACAGGCTCTGTGGTTTCCAGAGTGCCCAGGGTTTCTAATGCCCTGTACCTCAGCCAATCTTGTTCATTTATGTTACCTACCAGGCCCCACAAAAGATTTTGACTTGAGAAGTGCAGCATAACATTTTTTTTAAAAAAGCCTTGAAATTAGACAAACCTGGGAACTAGTCCAGCTTCTGCCACAGAGTAATGTGTGAACATAAGCAAGTGACGAAAGAAGCTCAAGTCAGTTTCTTTCTCTGGGAAATTGAAATAGAAATGAAAGCTAGTTTATAACAAGTGCTAAACATGACAGCATATGCAAACCCCTCACCTACCACCTGTCACAGAGTGAGGACTCTGTGCACGTCGGTCCCTCTTCCGGCTTTCCCCACAGTGAGCCCAACTTGCGTTGGAAATGCCTTTCTTCCCATTGTGTTCCGGCCATTTTCCCTAGCTCCGTTTTCCACTGAATTGGCCTCCCTCTCCTATAGTGCTTTATATTTCCCTCCCCTTTGTTTCCGGCTATATTTTCCTCACATAAATGTTGCTTGTCTCTGAAATGTCCATGACCTCACTGGTCTCCTATTTTCTCACTCTGAGCTTGCCAGTCACCCCAGTAGTACAAGTCACAGGGACATCTCCCTATCTGACCCCGGTCTGGTTCGCCCAGGCAAAATGAAGGAAACAGAGAGAAATTCCAGCAGTAGAGATTGGAAGCAACTATTTACTGGACAATTGCAAGACCCTCTTTTGCGCCACAGAAAACAAAGTAACTTTGCCCTTAGCACTGAGATTTGTTCTTTCAGTTTTAAACTTTTTCCTGCTCATTTTTATCAGATAAGACAAAAAAGGGCCCCAAAGTCTAGGTAGTAGAATGGTGGTTGCTAGGATTTGAGTGGGGAGGGAGATGGGGAAATTGTTGTTGCTCAACGAATATAACTTTCATTTATACAAGGTAAGCACATTCTAGAGATCTGTTGTACAATATAACTATATGTAAGCATGTTCTATTGTCTCTTTAAAATATAAGCAGTTAATGATGGGGTACATGTTCTTATATAAATCAAACTACAACCAAAAACAACTACAGAAAACAAAAGGAAACTTTGGGGGCTGGTGGCTGTATATTACCTTTACTGTGGTGATGGTATCATGAGCATATACTCGTGTTCCCACTCATCACATTTTATCCATTACAGAGTGTAGAGATTTTTTCTCAGTATATCACTTATACTTCAGTAAGCTGTCTTAAAAATTGCAAAAAAATACTAAGTTAAATACCAGCTGCTGATTTAAATTTCATCTTGGGTATCTCTACAGAGAAGTCTGTTATCACTTTTGCCTTGACAACCCCTGTAAGAATGTATACCACCAGTAATCTAAGGAAGTATAAACGCCAGTAAGTTCTGTTAATAGTAAAACCCAATAAGGACAGATTACTCTCTTCCTTTCATTCACTATCACTTAGTGGTCCCCAACCTGTGTTAATTCTGCCTTTATAATATACCTTGTATTTACTAATCTGTTCAGATCTCTACTTCCAACTACTCTAGCCTGAGCTATTTTAATTTCTTCCATGGAAAATAGCAATCACTCTGGCCACATACGCTTTGGACCCAGGTTAATCGTGCCTCTCCAGCAGATGGATTGATCTTAGTTGACCAGTCTGATATTATCACCTTTCTGCACGAAACATCTCTTGGATTTCATTGCACTTAAAAAATATATCAAATTCCATAAAATGCTACTACAAGATTCAATAAAGCTACTTCCTTCCAAAGAACTTACAGTGTAGTGACAAGACAAGCAGCAAAGTAGAAAGCATTAGTAGTCCTGTATTTTGGTAAGTGAGGTAAACAGTTTTCATAAATATCTGTTGAAGTGAGTTTCTATCTTCTATTTTTATATCTACTACTATTCACACTCCAAAAGTCTCCATGACAAAATTCTAGTGAGTAATGGAAGGGAAGGAGGAAAGCTTTAATATTAACTTCTTACAAGGATGAAACTCTTCTAAGTGTTTGGTGTACATTATCACATCAAATTTTCATTGACTCCTTTATCTTTTGCAAATGTTTATTGATCCTATTCTTCCATATATGTTCCAGGAATGGTATGAGAAATTAGTGTTACAGAAAAGATTAATAAAGGCTGGAGAGACAGGTCAGAATTATAGTAACATGACAAAAATAGTAAAATTAGAATTAAAGCGAGTACAATATAAGAACTGTTAAGAGTCTAATGATGGATGTAATAACAGGCCCAAAATATATTATTGGGGATGAGAAAAATACTTAGGCTAATCTTTACATATAGGAGAATTAAGGAGACAAGGAAATGGAAATTAAAATATCTAAAGTATTAAAATGAATTAACATTAAAAACTGAAATGTAGATTAACTTTATAAGCATATTATCTCCATTTTACTGAGGAAATGACTGAGGTTGTGGAAAATTAACAGTCTGTCCATCGCTTAGCTAACGTGACTCTTGCAACTTATATCGAAGGCAGTAGCACCCAGGATGCTCTGAACTGCAATAAGAATGCCGCCTCCCTGCATTCTTATCACAAAATATAAGCCTGTACTTAAGTCAAGAATCCCGTATTTATTATGTTAAACACTTAAAGGTGTATGTCCCTATTACTTTTAATAATGAAATATAGAATTTTAGTTATACAATGAAGTTTCACACACTAAAAGCTACACAGCATTTGAAAAACAATGATCCATGATGAAGTATGAGAATTTAATTGCGTAATTAATTTTATTGATCAAAAAAATCCACATCACTTAATTACTTAAATCTTATAGTTTGGCAGTTTCTATTGAATCATACAATCGGAAGATTGCCAAATACTCCATTTTGATTTCCAGTTCAAGACTTTTAAGAATTTTTTAACCAATGATTTCAATACAAAAAATGAGTTCTACAATAAAATTATTTCTGTGAGAGTCATTCCTCTATATTTTCACATCTTTCAGTACACATAGAGAAGCAAAATGCAATTAATGAACAATCTTTACCCCAGAAGAATGGATAGTTGCAAAGATCCTGGTAGAATAGCCACCAACTCAAGCCAGATCACCATGTTAGTAAAACTTCACACTTCTGGGTTGGACAGGGTAAAAAAGAGATACATGTTCCACCTTTCTTAAGTCACCTGCCTACATTCTTCTTTTTTGTTTGTTTGGGTTTTGGCCTTTTTTGAGACAGGCAGTTCAGGCTGGCCTTCAGCTCACTTTGAAGCCCAGACTGGCCTGGAACTCTCAACGGTCCTCCTGCCTGAGCCTCCCAGGTGCTGGGATTACAGGTGTGTGCCACCATGCCCTGCTTTACATTCATTTCTGATGGTATATAAATCAAGAGTTTGAGTTGCGAGATACTACCATCTCAAAATAGTCCATTTTTCCCTTCAGAAAACCTGTTTTAAAAATCCTTCTTCATTTGAAACTGAAGTCTCTTTCCTGCGACTCACATTTCATGGATCCCAGCTGTCCTATTTGAGGTGTACAGAGCAAGTCTGGTTCCTCTTCAATGTAACTAGCCCACTGGACATTATTATGCATCTGTTAAGATGTCCCTTTATTAGCAATTAAAAGCAAAGTAACTGTTATGTTATATTTGAGTTTTGCCTCCTTATGGTGAAAGTACTGAGATGCTTTCTGATTCACACCTCTGCAGAAGAGAGAACCTGCAGTTACAACGTTCTCAAGGCCTTCCAAGCCAGGACTGTCCAACGTTTATCTTGTCCGTCGCCTCATCTTTTTGTAGGCTGACCCATTCTCTTCCTCCAAATAATCAAAATAGGACATAGTTGTTGCTTTTTAAAAAAAAAATAAAAGCACAAAAACATATTAACAAACAGACACAAATTAGCATAAAAAATAGTACAATCACAACTGATCTACAGACAAGGTGACATGATCACAACAGTGGTTATTGCTTTATCCATTGATACCTTCGAAGTATAAATATATGAACCCATATACAAACATGCAAAATTGGTCAGACAATTAATCCCCTTAACAACAGAAAAACACATAAAACAAAAAACCAAAGACAGAAAACAAAACAGGCAAAAAAATAAAACCACCAATAGTTGCTGCTTTGCATATTGATATCTTCGAAGTGTGTGCTCAGGATAACACATATAGACATACAAGATTGATCCAATAACCCATCATCAATTATTCCTTAGCATTAATTGATATAATACAATAGTAGAACCATGTTAGCCCTCCTGCACATATGTATATACATATAAACATACATACATTTTTGTCTCTTTCTTTTCTCCTTTCCCTCGTCCCATTTGTTCTTTGTTTTTGAACAGACCTCCTTCATGTCTCTTAGTTTATATTCCCACCCTCGGGTTCTTACACCAGTGATATAATACATTACCTGCACATCTACCGCTGATTTATTTCACTTATGAGTATGGACTCCAGTTTTGACCACTTGCCTACAAAGTCCCCAAAACTGTCTTTCTTTATAGCTGAATAATATTCCATTATATAAAAATGCCACGATTTCTTAATCCAGTCTTCTGTGGATGGACACTTGGGCTGCTTCCACATTTTAGCTATTACAAATTGTGCTGCTATAAACATGGGTGAACATATATCAGAGTGATATGATGTTTTCAGATCTTCTGGGAAAATACCCAGAAGAGGAATAGCTGGTTTGAATGGAACCTCTAGACCTAGTTTGCTGAGAAATCTCCAAACGGCTCTCCACAGTGGTTGCACCAGTCTGCATTCCCACCAGCAGTGTAATAGAGTCCCTATTTCTCCACAGCCTCGCCAGCATCTGTTA